>MU190021.1:26353-45790 GCA_016904865.1 Pissodes strobi
TACGGTTGACAAGCCTCTCACTGCCAGAAATTTTCAAAATGCCTCGTCATTTAACAGAAATTGAAAAAGTTCAAATAGTAGTCAGACTTGAAGATGAGTGGTCATACGTGCAAGAGCAAATTTTACCAAAACAAGTAAAAGCACAATTTTAAGAATTAGGCAACGTTGGAATCAAGAGGGGTTTTTTAAAAGAAAAATTGCTACTTGCAGTCCGGCCCGCATTTCGTCCTTGAACAAGATGATACATTTCTGGGATATCTAAGGGCAAATCCTTTTGAAACGGCAAGAATCGCTGTCATTGACATATGATTTACTGGATCTCAACCTACCACCAGCAGAAGAGTTAAAGAATTTACCAGCACAAGAGTAAAAGAATCGGACTTAAAAATCCGCGTAGCTGTGAAAAAAGTGATGCTCACAGCTGAACGAAGGCAACCTCGGTTACTTTTCGCCCTAAATTACACGTACCGCGACCACGTCTTCAGAGATGAAAAGGTTTTTCAGTCAACATATAATGGATCAATTCGTGAATACCGCCCAGACAACACAAGATTCTAAGAACGGTACAATAGCGATCTTGCTTTAAGACCTGGACGATTTTCTGTAAAAGTATGGGGTTGGATAAGTGCTTATGGACTTGGTGTCTGCTGGCGATTGCATGGCAACGTCAAACAGTATATGTCTGTTCTGGAACACACGTATTGTTCCCATCTGTATATATCCAAATAACTCACTCGTCTTTCAGCAGGATAATTGCCCCGTCCGTACTGCAAATGATGTGAGGGAATGGTTTCATCGTAATAATGTGGGAGTCTTGCCATGGTTCGCTCATAGTCCCGATATTAAGTCCATAGATAATATCTGGGGCCTAATTGTAAGAGAAATATATAAAAGAAATTATAGGCCAAACAACTGTAATGAATTATGGAAAGTATTCCACGAGTGCTGGGAGTGAATTTAATTAATTCAATTCCAAACAGATTGCCTCAAATAGTCGAAATAAATGGTCATACGGCCAAATATTAAATTTTTACAATTATTGTTGTTGTTTTTACTCTAGTTTTTTTTGTTGTTAAGATTAATTTGCGTTATGATAGAATTACTCTCATACATTAAATTAATTTATCACATTTTACTTAGATGTTTTTGTTTTTTCTAGCGACGCCAATAAGAA
Source organism: Pissodes strobi (assembly GCA_016904865.1). NCBI lineage: Eukaryota > Metazoa > Arthropoda > Insecta > Coleoptera > Curculionidae > Pissodes > Pissodes strobi. The sequence goes on from MU190021.1 coordinate 27,528, forward strand.
AAGTCTGATTTACGCAAATATGGCAAAATCTAATCATAAGGCTTGTACCCACTCATTTTCAGTGAGTACGACTGTACTTCTGCTAATAGAAAATAATTAATGAGAAAATTTTCACCAATTTAACATTATAATTACGACTTGTAATCTGATCATACCTAAAGATCTAATCCGCTTTTTTGTTACGGATATGCATACTTAGTAACTAATAAGCATTGGCTTACATACTCACGCATGGAAGACTAATTATTTTATTATTATCGACGTTTTCCTTGGTGTATCCACGTCCTTGATTTTCGGGAGAATATTATAATTGGCTTTAAATTAGTTGTGAGCGTGTCTCAGTACCCTAGAAACATATTGATCTACCACATGTAATTAGAAAGGAAAATTTATTAAAGAAGTTTTGACAAAAATAGGCCGAGCGTAAAAGCGCTGACTAGGCAATAGATGATTCAATTAATTGTTATTAATTTTTTCTTATTTATTAGCTATCGAGTTTAGTACCTAAGAACCAAAAGGTGAAACCAATTTGGAAGTAATGTTTAGGAGTGGTGTATCCTTTATAGTAACCAATTTTTCCCAAAAAAGTCGTAGGGAAATTAATCCGAGACCTATAGCCCTTTATATATTTTTTTTTGACGAGCAGTTTATATTAATATCAATTGAAGGATTGTACTACAAAACTCAATTTTTAACACAAACATAGATGTTGAAAATGATCACCACCCACTTCCCTAATAATAGCATTTATTGTATTAATAAATCGCGGCAAACCTCTACAATCTACAATAAAGCTATTATTCATGAAAATCAAACAAATAATATGGTTGCCAAGAATACCTGCAATTACGTTTGGCTCCGGCACCGAACATTAACTGTACGGTGGCTACGGCAAGGGTAAAATGTACATTTATCTGAGAAACAGATACTGTAGATTTTGACAAGTTCACAAAATTCTGTCCGACGAGCATAGTCATCTTCGTTGAGGTCATGAACAACACTGAAACACTGATTTTATCAAGATAATACTTTGTAACTTTTAATATTTTGCGAGCTGATGCTTGGGGCATCCCAGATTATTTTGACAATTTTCTTATATTATACTAAATTGAGTACGGTCGGCTTCTATACGTGCAATTTGGTTATGGAACCATTGTGTTTTTTAGTTCCATTACACCTTTGGTCTGAAGATTCTTGTCAGGAAACTGCGTGTTGAAAATTCTAGAAGCTGCACTAGCGCAATCGTTGTTGCGATAATAGTCTTAGCAGTTTTATCTTTGTTCGAAAGAGTAGACTATTTTTAATCGCAGTATCCACTCTCAAACACAAATTTCACTAAGTCATGCCCGAAAATGTTCAAAAATAACTTCTTGATTATTTTATCAAAATTGCACAAAACAAAAATGCAGATGCCCAACAAAAATGATGGAGGCACTATACCTATTTTTTCTTGTTGGGAGAGTGGTGTTGTTCGCACAAACAGTGTCAAAAAAGGCAACGAAAAATCTCCCCCTTAACAAATCTAATTAAGTTTATTAGCGATTTTTCAAGGAATAGTTAGTCTTTTTCGTTTTAAATGGAACACCCTATATAATTATTTGAAAGGAAGACTAAACCTATATTTAAAAAGTGAAGTGAGAACAGAATATATGCTAAAGTTATATTTAAAAAATGAATACAAAATATATGCTAGGTTTTGAAGACTACATACAATCTTTTTCACACTAAAAAAATTAGTGTAAAAATATTAATATTATCTTAAAATGAACGTACGATGTTTTCCCAGTTTCTTAGAAATACTGGATATAAAATATAGTTTTTATAATATTTCAATCTTCTTAGTTAAAATAGGGCTTATAATGTTGATAAAAAGGGAGTAGTTTAGAGTAGCTTCACATTTTTAATTATTATATTTAACATCGAAAACTTACATTTTGTTGTGTAATAGACTTAGCTGAAGAAGGCTCGTCGTGTCAACTTTAGACGGTATATTTTAAAAATAAACTAATCTAAAACATTTTGATCCTGCCTTCCATTTTTATTATATAAAATTATAATTTTAGTAATATATAACAAAAAATGTCAATTTAAAAAATATGTAATAATTCTAAGAATTTAAAATAAATTATTTGTTACAGGTATGTAGACAATGCTCTAAGGTGATTGCGCATTATTCGGATGTTCGGTAAGTATACATATTATTATCTCATCTCATATAAATTATTGAATATTTAACCGCGTACAGGACGTCAAGATGGATTATTTAGTTTTCCCCAAATCATTTCATGTAATGAAATATATCGACCCACAGTATATGTATTACCTTATGAAAGTCGGCAGTCAGACACGTAATCATACAACCTTTACAAACCTACTTTGGTCCAATCCATTTATGTTGTGTATTTAGTAGCTACCAAGTTCGTTTAGAGTTTGGAGCCCCAAAAATTATTTCGTGTTTTTCTTTGTTGGGAACTCTTGTTTCGCCTCCTTCTCTTTATTTTCCTTATCTTAGCAATTAATACACCAAGAACATTTATTACATTTGTTAAATAAACGGAATCAGCGAGCACATGTTAACATAAAACAAACCTTAACAATTTAACAAGTGAAGAAAGGACATCTTAATTTCCTTACAGCTCAATATGAACATAGGTAAGTTAGGTCCTTTTGTTAAAGTATAAATATATTTAATTATGCCAACTTTCATAACTTGTAGTAACATCCCGAACGATAGTACTTCATATGTACCATTAATTATTCACGAATCAGTTCGCCTATTAATATATTAGTCCAGAGTAATTGGATGTGATACCTGTCACTTATCACATCCAACATGCCAGTTATAATTTAGGTATAGCTTAACGTCCCAATGCTAACATATTATTTGCCAATATTTAAATATCGAATGTTTTTTTGTGGGTGTAGTACGTTGTACCTGATAATTATTGCATTGTTCTCTTCTCATAATATTGTATTAGTCTAGAAGTTAACGTAACAACGGTTACGATAATAACGATGATTTTAAAATGGGAAACAAGCAAAGCAATATAATTAAACACCAAGCCAAGCTGAAAGACAACGGCCCAGGAGCGGATACACAGTTTCTAACCACTCCTGTCGAGCATCCGTGGATTTGTCAAATAATCATCGACCTAACTGGTTACCCTCTCTACAACCTATCGCTTCAATACACCAATACAGTATTATTCACGTGTACGTACATCTGTATATTCCCACTCACTCAGATATCACCCAACATCGTACAATTCATTATCAGACAACTATCGTATCATACACCCGGGATATCCAGTTGCACGCAATTAAATAATTAAAAATACGGGAGTTCGTATCATGCCTGCGTTACAGAAATCCATACCTACCATTTAGTATTTATTTATTAACCAGATGACTTCATGATGAAGGTACCCTTCAGCAGGCATCGTTCCCATTGACTGTAATTCACCAGATCTCCTTAACTTTACTACAAGAATAAAATAGTGCTAGTGACCTATTTAACAGCTGTGAAATTCGGAAAACATTTGAACTTTCGTTCAATTATTGCCTGTCTAGACTTTTTTGATTATTTTTAATTATTATTACTAAAATGTAAGGTTTGATTTGGGATCAGAGCTATTGTGACCAGGATAGCATTAAGCATGACCAAAATTAATAGAACCCAACTTTTTCCTCGATATAATTCCCCTTCTCATTCCGTGTAATTGTTCTTACCTGGAAGAATTTGGTTAATTGATTTTTCTCCCCCGAGTGTCTTCCCTTCCCCCGAATATTCATGTTTGCTGTTTATTTATTTGTTGAGTTTCACAGGCGAACCTTTATAATAATAATTTTTAGAATCTAGATCTAGCCCAAATATCTTGGAACAGGAAGATTCCAATATCAATAAAATTGAGACCCCTGTGACCCTTCCAGACTTCTCAATTTGTCAATGGTAATATCGGTCAATCCCCACATCGTAGACCGATATATTAGGTTCGGCGTCAGGATATCCCTTTATCCCTCATTAACAAATATGCCAGAATTCTGAAATTGTTAGTGCATTTCTCCATGGAACTTTAGATTGTCAACATCGTACCAAAATACCATGAAAAAATACAACAGCATTGTAGCTCGAATTTTATTCCCTGTAAGGTCTCGCAAATCAAGCACCGTACACCATCAGAGGTTCGGACGCTATAAAATTTGCAATATCCTATCGCAAAGTTCAATATCAGCATTAAATATGTTAAATTTAATTTGTATTTTGAATTAGATTTACATTCCCTTAATGTTGTTATTAATTATTTCCTTGTTATCCAGCACCGTACACCATCAGGTTCGGACGCTGTAGATTCACACGCCCCCTTTTTAAGAAAATATACCAATAATCAACATTCCGCTTTAATTATTTAAAATTCAGCTTAAAATTTAGAATCCATTTGAAGAAATTATTAAATTCCCTTAATGTTGTTTATTAATTATTATTTCTTCACACAGACCTGTAATCCAGCACCGTACACCATCAGGTTCGGACGTTGTAGATTAACACGCCTTTTTTGAGAAAATGCCAATAATCAACATTCCCTTTTAATCAATTATTTAAATTTAGAATTTTCCATTTCAAGTAATTATTTAGTGGTCGGGCAGAGTATCGTTCGTACCTTTATAAGCACAATTTTCACAATAGCATTGTTTGCTGTTTTATATGAAACCTTCCCCTGTATCCAGCCAACGTCACACATCTCCCCTTACCTTTCACTTGACTTACAGTATCTTCACCCTTATTGCGTGGCAATATAGGAATCTAATTCCCTTATCAAACCTCAAGAATTTTAAGTGGTTCTAGCGAGCGCAACGTAACCCACGACTTTGCTTGCTATAAGCCCCGTTAAATTTATCACGGGATTATTCGGTATGCATATTAAAATTTATTTTACTGAAAATTATTTGTCTTGCTGGGTTTTCCCTTTTTTTGTAAGGAAACATTTGGCCGTGGTCTGACCCTTTTCAGTAATTTTGCGTTTCTTCGCCGACCAATTATCGTTATAAATATTGTCACGTTTATCCCGTGGGTTCTGCACGAAATTACAAGTTAACTATTTTAAACTAATACTCTCTTTAATTACTACCGCTGTATACAGTTGAACACACTAAACTACTCTTATAACTTTGCAACTAATATCTCTTTACAATTCAACTATTAATGATTAACTAACTAGCATTCGCCTTGGGCCTGCTCCTTATATATAATCTCAAATGTATCACGAATATTCGGGAAGTATTCCGAGGCCACTCTATATGATTCTCCATCGAGATAATTCCAGCGTAACCTTTTGCTGCTTCGTCACTGGTAACCTCCGAGGATGCTGCCGTATGGGGTGAGCACTTCCAGTGTCGATTTTATGTTTTATGATGTTCGTTCTTCCAGTAGTGCCATTTTTCCTTTCAAAGGCTGTGCTCTGCTCTTTGATAAATTGTGTAGCTCTTTTCAGTTCTTCGGAAGACAGATGATGCCACGACTTCTGGAAATGTTCTAGGACTTCCTTAGGTGATGTCGAGGGTGTTACTTCTGACTGCGTTTCGCAACTGGTTACCCACTGCACCGGCTCGCAGGTGGCTATCACTTCTCCTTTATTGATTTTGATGGAATTGGATGAAATATTTGCTATCCTTATCGGTATTTCGCCGTCGGTTTTGACTAGTGCTTTGCCTACGAGGTGTTTGCAAGGCAAATCGTGGTGTTGGATAAGTCCGATGCAGCGTCCAAAATCCTTCTCCAATTTCCCAGAAATTATCTGCTCCGTATTTCCGCTTATTCTGATAGTACATGCCGCCACTACTTGAGTCGGTGTGCCATTGTCTGTTTTGTTAGACCAATTGAAATTAAACATTTGCAGCATTTGCTAGCATTTAATTTTTTTTTTGGTTACTTATGTTTTTCAAAAGTAAGGATGGCCCGACAAGTACACAGAGAAAAATAGCCTGGTAATTTCAATTATAAGCCTATTATTGATAATTTTCACTTGGAGTTAAATATAATTTGTATTGATTTAGATCCTTACCATACGGTCATCTGTTCAGCTAATATTGAATTATTAATAAACAAATTACTGAATTTCAAAAAGAATAAATTACAATTTAATAGAAATCTATTTATTCCAATGCTAAAATTGCTATTGCAAGCAATGAAAAGCCTAGACGTATTTCCAATAAATCCTATGTTTTATTTAAGTATATACATGATTTTAAGAGAAATAAAATCGTTCTAAACAATAGTAAACAATTAGAATTTAAATATTGTTGGCCGCAAGTACAATAATGCGATGCTCCTTATTTTTGACGCAACCTTGTTACTTTTGGTTTGAATTACATATGTACAACTAGAACTAGAGTATGGGGTAGTGCGTCATCGACGACGCATGATACAAAGCAAGTATCATGCCGACAACGCGACATGCCGGCCGCCCTTGCAATTCGGAAAGTCATAAGGTCAGAAGTGTTGTTATCATTTCGATGTTTTATAAACTGCGAATGTATTTAAATATGAAAAAGTTTATAAAAAGTTGAAGATGTGGAAAAGGGGAACTTAGTAAAAGTAAAAAACTAGAGTCCATATTATATACAGTGTGTCCAAAAAAGGATGCAACATATGGGAAACTTCTTTATTATTGGATTCTCAGAAAATTTTATTCTTCATCAAAGTTGGTGCTTGCCCTAAAACAGTAAACGAGTATTTCAAATTTTACGTACTGCTTTTAGTGCGGACGCAAATGTCATTTTTCCGGAATCGCGTAAACAGTAAAGTACCTTAATTTATAAAGATACAGCAAAATCTTATAAGGAAAATTTCTTCCAAATTAAAAAAGTAATTTAAATATGAAATTTGAGTTAAGTACATCAATTTTTAATTTCCCTTCTTTTCTAGATTTTTTTCTTAAATGTTACGCCTACGGTGAATGCTTTGTTCTTTTGTTATTAGTGTACTTGCCAATTGCCAAACAACTTCAAAATTTATTTAAAGTAGTTTTTAGTTACATAGTTGCATAATGTTTTAGTTTTTACAGAGATAAAAGACAGTTTAGGTATCAGTGTGTTGCAAACACATTTAAACAATTTTGGTCCAAAATAATTGTGAACAATAATTATTACAAAACACAATTGGAATGACTGACTCAATAATAATTAATTTCATATGTAAGAGCGAAGTAAAATTATTGCTATTTATTTGTTTTTATTCCAAATGCATGGCCTACTCTTTAAGACCAAATATTTTAAATGGCTTTATAGGATACTTGGGCATATTTTACTCATCGGGTGCAAGAGATAAATAAATTATTAGTTGTTTTACATGAAATGAAATGAGTTGGGTCTATTCATGATTTTGAGTGGAAAAATTTTTGAATCAAAAGTGTTTAAATGTGTTTGCAACACCCTGACACATAAACTGGCTATTATCTCTGGAAAAACTGCAACATTATGCAACTATGTAACTAATTTAAATCTTAAATAATTTTTGAAATTACTTAGCAAGTATACTAATAAGAAAACAACAAAACATTCTCCAGTGGCGTATCGTTTAAGAAAAAATCGCGTAAAAAAAGAAAAATTAAAAGTTGATGTACTTAACTCAAATTTCATATTTAGATTACTTTTTTAATTTGGAAGAACTTTTCCCTATAAGATTTTGCTGTATCTTTATAAATTAAGGTACTTTACTCTTGACGCGATTTCGGAAAAATGACATTTGCGCCCGCACTAAAAGCAGTACGGAAAATTTGAAATACTCATTTACTATTTTAGGGCAAGCACCAACTTTTATCAAGAATAAAATTTTCTGCGAAACTAATAATAAAAAAGTTTCCCATATGTTGCATACTTTTTTGGACACACTGTATGTATTAAGAGCATTGGGTCTTAATCTAGCGCAAATTGGTTGTCTACTAGATACCCTCTATTAAATTAATATGTTAACGAAAACAGCAGTACTCTATTAGTCTATTATTAGATATGCTTTCTTGGGTATTGGCAATTTAAAAAGTGTCGGTGAATCTTTTTTAAATTCCTAATAGCCAAGGTAGTCGAAAACACGCCATGAGTATAGCTGTTGAAATGGAGTATTGCTACCCATTTGACATATTAGTGTAATTGACGATATTTATTAGGCAACCAATTTGTACAAGAATAAGACCCAATATCTTTAATAATTGTATTGAGAACTACATAAGGTCTTAAATCAATACCATTAAATTGAGATTCAATAGCAGTTATATTTCATTAAATAAGAGGAATTAATAATGCATAATTAGCCGTATTTAATTCAACAAGATAAAATATTACATAAAAACGTAATACTGTTGAAGCAAACGAACATTATACTCTCATGAAAGAAAAGTATTGCTAGGTAAATGTGCCTAATGAAACATTTTATTTGAATCGTTCAATACTAGATATCATCTTCCAAACATAAGCTTTTATTTGTATCAATTATCACTATACTTGAGGAATACTGAATAGAGCATATCATTTGGTGTGCTGCTGAGAGAACAATCTTTTGTCGGTGTAATTTTCAACACTATTGTTGAACAGCTGATTTCAACACGTGTGAGATTTTAATCGTGTTCTTAAGAATTAAGAGAGTGCTTTTTTGCCACTTTCATACGTGGTCGTAGGAAACGTGTGAAAGTACTTTCAACACTGGTTATGTAATATATACTACATTATACAATACTACAATATAATAAAACAATAAGATAGTGAATTTAAATAACTTTAATATAACAATGGTATCACATTGGTTTAGAAAATAATGTTACACATTTTTGAGAAACAAACCATAATTAATGTAAAGTCGTTACAATATTATAAACGGTCCCAATAATTGGAAAGTACTTTAAAAAATAGACTAAAAATATTAATCTTGAAAAACACTAGCCACATTGCTAAACATAAGGAGATGAATTTCGTCGCTCGATCTAGGTAATACATTCTGAAAAAGTTACCTTTATGTAATGGGATTAAAATATTCGATCATTAGTTTGAATTATTTGATCAGCAGTTTATTAGAATGACAATTAAAACAATTTTATAAGTAAAATAGATAAACGAGCAGCAAAATAGATAGGATAACAGCCGAGTTGAAATTTAAGCATTGAAATAGTGAAAAGTAATAGTTTTCAAACGAGAAGTTCTCCGGGGCTGAAAACATATTTTCACACGAGTAATGTAAAAGAATATCCAAATAAGTATGTACATACATGCCTTGTAGTTAATTTTTAAACATGGCAAAAATGTTGAATATTTTACTTTTAGAGACGTTCGTAAACATGTTAAAAGATGACGGTTTGTTTTAATTTTGCTGGTCTAATTTTGCTGCTCGAATTTTCTGCTGATTAATTAAGGTGATCTAATTTTGCTGCTCGATTACTCTTTTTGCTACTAAAATATTGAATATTTTGCTTATCAATTTAATACAAGCCTCATGTAATTAGACTATTATAAAGATATCGTTTAATATTTTATTCTTATTTTGGTTATAAGTTACATCAACATGACTTAAGTAGAGATAAATATTGCTGTTAACTCGAATCTTTGCCACAACTGAACCAACATAAGTGACTGAACTTGCGGGGTATTAATATAAATTGGTTAATGATAACCAAATTTATGTTAGCATATCGAATTACATTTTTACATTTCGCAAGTACTTTACTACGATCTTTTGTAATTGCTTATTAATAGTCTGTGCTTTAATCATGAAGGCAAAATGGACATGCTCATATGCAGCGGTTAGTTTATTCGAGATAGGACAATTTCTCGCCGCTATGCAAAAAATGTTGTTCTCAAATTTATGGCAAATTTCAGCTTTAAAGTTGCAATTAACACGACTATTTTAGTGACGAAGCCAGCTTTTCCCCTAACGGATCAGCTATCAGACGTAATTGTCGCTATTGGGCCTACCAAAGTATCTATAACTTCAAATATCTAATGGCACAATATTATGAGAAATAAAATTATTGTACTGATTTTATATATGACCCCAAGCTAACGCCGAATTCCTAAGCTTATAACGCTGTAACTTCGACGGCAATATTTCGGAATCCACACGATAAAGCCTTAGATAGATCATTGAATCATGTAATAAAATGTCATCATGAGTTCTTTGTGCAATCTGAAAACGGAACTGTTTAGGATTTGATATATCGTATCTCTGCAAGAAACTCAAGACTCCAGACTTCAGAATTTTTTAAAATAATAAAGAAATTATGTGATAGTTGGAAAACTGATCAAAATCACCACCTAGAAATATTCTCTCGGACCAAGGTTGGATATAGCTAAACCAGTGCCTCCAGGGCGACATTGAGGAAGTTTGCAATGATCTTGATGGATAAGCTATCATTACTAGACTAATTCTTATTACCAATACTCTGGATCAAGGATTTAATAATGTGGATAGCCCTGCCGAATGAAAAAAAAATAAGAATAAATACATGATCAAGATAGGATAGAGAATCCATAATCGAACATACTTCTTTAGTTGCGCTTATAACAATAGCTATTAATTACGTCGTGATCTAATTCTACGTGAGTAACCTTACTACAGCCACCATCTTTGTTTATGTAATGCTTCTACAAGGCAAGGTTTATAGCTGTAATACGACAATAGGAAGTAATACGACATTAGGTGGTAAAGTGTACATTGTTGGCATATTTTGTCAAGGAATTGAGTGAACTAAGGTTCTGGTCAGATATTTTTAGACCTCAAATAATTGATCGTCCAAAAGAATAGCTTCTTTAGCAATCTGAAAGCTGAAATAAAAACATCGTGCAAAGCAATATAAAATGAGGACATAGTATCTGGAGATTGCCCAACGAATTGCCAATTCCTTAAAGAAGGAAAATTAACTGAACTGTACCAAATATCTTCCCATGATGATGATATGAGATCACTTTTTGATATCACATGGAAACAAGTGATAAGATCGTAATCAAAAATGTCAGATAAAAACCTTCAATTAGAACAAATGTAGTCGATAGTAGGTGAATATGAACATGGGTAAGGCGTGTTTTGTCTGTGTGCATGACAGAGTCATAGAAATGATGCGAGTTTCTAAGTAGAGATTTATGCAGAGAATTTGCATCATTCTAGCGAGCGTTTAAATTATCAGCTTCAATAAACAAAAGTCCAAGTTGTGCTTTGGGACAACGAAATCTGTCCAGAACCTGCTCTGACCTACGACGTACTTTTTTCCTGTCTTTAGAGGAAAACACTGCCAGCCTAAGCGCGTGGAGCTCGCACTCATTTATTTGACGAATGTGTATGTCTTCGACTGGTATCGCTTGCGTATTCCTTTAGGGTGAGGCCATACGGACGCATCTTTGTTACTCGTGCGCTATAGTAACGAATTTGTTCTCTTTTCCTTTCTTTCTCTTAGCAGTTGTTTTCTTCTGTTATTTCCTTTACATAGCGGCTTATTTTTTCCCACTTTTCAGTCATTTTCTCTATCGCTATTTCAGTGTTCAATCATCTCATCTTTCGTCTCTTATTTTCCCATTGTGGGCATTTAAAAAATATGCGTTGGGCATCATGTTCTTGTTGGCAGTATTCGCAGTTTTCGTCTTCGCGTGTTTTACATTTTTTAAGATACTTCTTGAAGCTTCCGTGTCCGTTTAGAAATTGTGTGACGTGGTAGTTGAGTTTACCATGTTTTCTATTTTTCATTTGGCAACGTTTTTTTATTAGTATCTATGTCCATTGTGCACTTCCATTAGGATGTTCCTATACCATCTCAGCCATTTCAGTTCCGTGTATGTGCTTATTGTGGTGCCTGCAGGGTTTTATAAGCTTTTTCTCTTCCGTCTAAATGACGTTTGCAGGTGGGATTCCTCTGATGACTTGTAGAGCTTCGTTTGTGACTGTCCTGTATGCAGACTTATCCTTAACAGCAGTCTTCTTGGAGGTCTCTGCAATTTTTTAAATTATCTTTGCGTCTTTGTGTGACATTGCTGCATAGCATATTAACCTCCTAATGCTTGCTTTTGGCCTACCAATATTTGGCATGACTCTTATTAGGCTCGATATGCATTTTTCTGGTCTCTAAGGTTGATTCTTTTTTCAATGCAGCAGTTGATATTCCTGACTCTTATCATTTCCCCTTGTAGCAAACTTTCTGCATGTTCTTTTGCAAGCAATAGTATAGCCGAATGTGTATTGCTTGCGGTTTGTTGTAGATCATTTATCTGGTAACTCCATTTTCCTGTGAAGCCCATTTGTTTTGTTAATTGCCTTACTTCAGGGGTCTGCGTGGCTGCATCTATTTCTCTTATGCACAGGATTTCTTTTTTGTATATCAACTTTTATTTTATCAGATATTTTATCGATAACCTTTGCTATCTTTTCTACTGCCATTTCGTTTTATACCTAAGAGCGAAGCAAGATAACCAGCTGGATATGGGGACGTGATGAACACCAAATTTATCCATGGGATAACAAAACCTGTACACAAAGGTCTAGCTCAAACATATCAGGGAACTCGGGCGGATGAGCAGAAGATACATGGAAGAACCTCACTGTGGGAGAACCTAAAACTTGCATAGTCTTGGATGGCAAGAAACAATTACCATTTGGAATAGTTAAAATGGAATTGCATAAATTTACCAAACAACCATTAGGTGAATTGCATTAATTAACCTGAATGCATTTAAAGACCACGTCCCCTGGACCCCATGGGGAGGAAAAGAGGCAAAATACTAATAATCATCAATTGAGCTATTAACTTAATAAGAGCAGTTGATTGTCTTAAATTAAACTTGCATATTTTGTAGAAGTTATAAAAATTCTTTCACTATCTAAAACTTACCTTTTCGTTCTAACACGTGTCTTATCTGTGATGTCCTTAGGTTCCTTTAGCAAGTATCTCCTAGCATGATCACATGATAACCTATAATATTCATAAATACCTTCTTTGCCAATTGGCATAACTTTGAAATTAAAGTCTTCTACTTCCGCCCGCGGTATAAGATCGAAGAGATGTAGGGTTTTCGTGTTTATGAAATTCCATTCTGTAATCATAAACGGGCTTACTGCCATATTGGCAATATATATTTTTCTTTGGACTTTGACGAGGCTGAAAAAAAAATAGTTTTCTATGATATATAATCACGGTTGATACTAATGTATGTGAAAGGATACTAAGATTAAAATCTACAAAGCATGCATCAGACCCATCATGACATGACCAACAAGACCAAAAAGCATGCTACGTGTACGGACATAGTAAGATGGCGAAGGCAAAGAAGAAGAGAAAGGTACAACATGTAAGAAGGTTGGCCGAAGACAGACTACCTCGAATAGCACTAGAAGGGAAACCAGCAGGCAACCGCCCACCCGGAGGTCCACCGAAGAGATGGAAATATAGCTGACAGTCTACATCACAGGAAATGTTACGACGGCAAGCTTGGAATTCTGATCTAATATAAGTAGAAGACGAAGAAGAAGAAGAAGATAGAGAGAAGGGTTAGTCACGTCATAGAGACCTTATTAATGAAATCTACTGCCTCTTTGTAAAACATATGCATTAATTTTCTCATTTAAAATAAGGAAATATCAGAGGGGCAGCACTATGTCAGTGTAACGTCAGTGTACCTCTCGATGGCCTTCTTATTCTCCTCGCTAAGCTGGGGCTCCATGGAATTGATGAAACTAGTGTCTGTCTAGTGTGGCTGGACTAAAGCACGGTATGCCTCAAGACTAGTTGCTGGGTACTCTTCCGACATGAATTGTACGTATATATTCATGTGTGAATCAACTGAAGTCTTGGTTAGAGCTAATATGCTGCTTTGAAATCACGCCAAGACTAACCCAACATTAAGATTTGCCAGGCATATAGCTACACGACCAAAAGTGTTTTTTTTATTAAGTACCTTAAAAAAGGTGTTGTCTAGACAGTGGCTTACCCAGGCATTTTTATGGTATTTTCCTGTCGGTAGCCTATTATGCTTTCTTGATGTGGGGTCACTAGCCACAAGCAGGAAGAGTCTTTGGACTGTAGAAGTGGGCTGAGGGTTGTGGTAGGTCTTGATTATAATGATGATACAATGCAGGTATTGAAAAAGCTAAGTATCATGATAATTCACTACATGATAATCAAATAAGAACTGATTAAAATAGACTTGAAAAAACAAGAATGCCAACAAATTACTTAGATCCAAACTGTTATAACCACCTATCCATTAATCTGAGGGATCTGTCGGGGAGATCTTTTAGGTCGAGTATAGGGGGGGGGTTAGTTTGGATTATAATGCTCATGGGTTCTTGGAATTTGAGCTTTTATAATCTGCTTTATGATGGCTTCTGCTGAGTGAGTAGTTGGTTATTTGGGGCGGGTTAGTGCCAGCTTGGAAATAGCGTCTACTAATACCATTTTAAATGTAACATTTATTACTGTTATTTAATATTATGTATATTTTTTGTCATATTAAATTTGAAAACCATTTTATGATATTGCCATGTTGAATATTTGGCAATTATGTTACGGAAATACAGACGAAGCGAATCCAAAATTACCAGAAGCACGAAATATATATATTTCACAAAGTTGTTATTTTAAAAGTGCTAATCAGTATTACGGATTTAAATTATCTAATACACTGTTGGAATTTACTTACATTGGTGAGTAACCAGCTAACTTGAGGATTAAATCAAGAATAATAGCTGGAACGACATGAAACATCATTACATTTAAGAAATAATTGTACCAACATTTAGTTAGACTATTTCCAGGAAACCAAATCTTTTTTTCAAATGGTACGTCCCAGTAGAGTTTTTCCCCCATATCAACCAGATCTTTCGCCTGTTTAAAAAAGATATTTTCAAATTTGCTTGCGTGATAAATTGACAGGCAGTTCTTGTCTCTGAAAACATTAATTACGATTAATATTAATTCAAATAATTTTAGATCCATAAGTAATAAAAGCCTCACACAAAGCACGTTTTTCTGGCCGGTATATACGTTCGAAATTATCTTGACAGAACAAAATATTAAAGATAACACTGGCTGTCACTTTTTTTCATCGAACACTACTAAATATTTTGTCAGAAGGCCTGGGTGAACATTGCATCCAAAAATGTTTTAATACAAAAATTGGAAGTGCGTCACAGTTTCAAGGTCGCTTGAGATTGAAGCAGCTTCAAATTGTATCTCAGTCCAGCTGAAAATGACGATATAAACACTATGAAATATTTTAGGGTTGACGACGATGAGCAACTTCGTATTACGTCAGGATGAAATTTTGTGCTTGCATATTTTGATTTTGTTTATATATTTATTGTAAATAAAGAGATACGCTATTTTTATTTCGAGTTTTTAAAATTCTGAACCTTCTTTTTGTGTGTGCAACAGGTGGCCAAAATATGAATAAATATGTTTCAGAATTTTACCTCAAGTGAACCATGAGTTCTGAAACTAAGTAAGTTCTCCGGCTGCTAAAAGGAATTAGGAAAAGTGAATCTTCAATGGCAACCACATCGAACGAGTCATGTTCTGATGTGGATAGCACCTCTTCACCAAACAACATTCTCGAACCATCATTCACTCTTTCCGTTTCATCACCAGTCCCGCTTGCAGTAGAAGAAATTACCAGATGATTCCTTTAGTTCACAAAAGCAAACGATAGTGTTAAAACTAGAAGAACCTTTCAGCCTGCCATCAAATTTTACTATTACAACGAAAATTTAAAAAAGACGAATTAATCTCTCTTCAACTTCCAAGATGAATTCAAGAAGACAAAGTAGATATTCTGCTTTTAACAACTCATGCCAGTAGCGTAATCAGTCTGCCCTTGCGAGAGGCCCGACTGTTTCTAGAGCATGGCCAGTAAAAGGATACGTTACTTCCTCTTCAGATGAATCTAATGTATATCAAGATTTAGGTGATTTCTATGCTCTTTCAAGTTTCAATGAAACATGCAATATTCTGCCTGCTGACGAAAAAAAATTGGATGAGCTTCCATTGATCGTAGATGATGTCCCAATAAATGTCATATCAAATACAATTCAGAATCAGTGGCGCAACTTTAGTGATTTACCAGCACTGTTTCATTTTTTGGCGTAACGGAAATTCTCCAAGACAAAATAGATTTGATCAATCCTTACGAGATTTTGTCACAGACGAAACTCTTGATATTGTACCAAAGTCAATAAATTTGCAAACCAGTATATTCAAAGCCACTAGCTTTGTTCTAGATCTCTTATGAAGCAATGGAAATATACAAATCGAAACGAGATAGAAGAGTTGTTAGCCATTCTTTTGACGATGGGCGTCTCTCATTACGTATGGTAAAACAGAGAGAGATCTGGCAATTTTCTTATCCAAAGAACTAAGATGGGGCCAAGTTTGTATGTCTGCTCAAGTGTGCACATTTTTGAGACATCTAGCAGCACAAGAACATTTCAGACCGCATTCGTTTTCAATAAGCACCAATTGTTGGAAAATGTGTTATTGGTATAGATGAGACTATATATAATAAAGCCCTGACGAAGAAGATTAGCTCTCTTCTTCGTTAGTATCTGCTCAGAAAGCCATAAAAATATAAGGTCAAAATGTATAAGGCCTGCACTCCAGAAGGATTTACCTACGACTTATAAATTTACGCTGACAAAAATGAAACAAATAATACTACCAAGGACATACGTATTCTATTTGCATGAATTTATTGCGGCGACTGATAAACGAAGGGCGCACATTGTATATTGATAATTTTTGTATAAGGGTAGAGTTCTGTCAAGATCTTCTGAATTCTAAAACCTATGCCTGCTGAACCCTAAGAAGGGAAATCCAAAGATAGTCTGTAATAATAAATTCAAGAATGAAGAAATTTATGATGTAAGGGTCATTAAGTACGTAAACGGTACTAGGTACTACTACTGTAACGGACTTCAAAGATGAGCTAGTTCCAACAGGTAATAGAAATGGAAAGGTGAGGATGTTTTGAAACCCAGTGTAGTGGCCGCCTAAAATAAAGCCAAAAATGGTGTGGATATATCTGATCAAATGTTCTCTTAGTACACATTTCTAAGAAAGACAAGTGGATGTTTCAGGTGAGAGAAAAATTATCGATGGATTGTTGAGTGATGTTATATGTAAATCCTACCAACAAAGAGGTAGCGACCAAACAAAAAATCAAAAACGATAGTTCTTCTGACCTGTTACAAATTTCAAAAAATCGATGGTCTTGCAAAGCCTGGCAGAAGTGAGGTAAGAAATTGCAAAACACAAAAAGGTTCTAAGGAAGCAAGAATAAAAACATAACGTATAACTTACATATTGCCAGGATTGCCCAGATCAACCAGCGTAATGCCTATTATGTTTTAATCAGCGACATAAATAATTTCAACAATATTTTTTGTTTTAATATTTTCTAGATTTAAGTTAGTGTCATTCCAGTTCGTTTTTTTATCCAATAATATAAATCGTATTGTGAATTTACAGAGTAATGAAACTTTTCCTGAACTTTATTTCAATTTTGCCTAACATGATTATCTGTGGACCAGTGTCCCAACGAAGGTACACCACTGTAGAGATAACACTTTGTAACCGTTACCACAATATAAGAGTTCTCTCTTATAAGTGTAGATTTCTAAATAGCCTGGTTTAACTATTGAGCCGTGTACCACGAATGATAAGAATATCATCGTCAGCTAATTTGTGTATTTAAAATTAAGAGGTTAGTTTTTCTTTACTGTTTTATTATTTAGCATATATCAGTATGTTGTGAGAATGCACGACGTCGTCCTGGGATCACACGAAAGAAAACATTTTATACCAGCTCTGAAATGAAAAGTCAGAATTCTGAGATAAAAAGTCAGAAATCTGATATAAAAAGTTAGAATTCTGATATAAAAAGTCCGAATTCTGAGATAAAAAGTCAGAATTCTGAGACAAAAAGTCAGAATTCTGAGACAAAATGTAGAATTATAAATTAAAAAGATTAAGTAAGAAATATCGAAATAATACTCCAAAATGTTAGTGTTAGAAATCGTGGTCGTATCGTAGCGCATAATATTAAGTTATAGGTAAATATAAAGCACCTACATTATTATTATTTTTTTTTTAAATCTCAGAATTCTGCCTTTTTATCTCAGAATTCTTACTTTTTATATCAGTATTTTGACTTTTTATCTCAGAATTCTGACTTCTTATTTCAGAATTATAATTTTTTATATCAGAATTGTGACTTTTTATCTCAGAATTCTGACTTTTTATCTCAGA
>MU190022.1:0-10805 GCA_016904865.1 Pissodes strobi
CATCAAAAGCAAAGCCAACTAATTCAGACTCGTAAAATTGCCGAAGTATTGAAAACTTTAAAAATTTGTTGCGATTTTCTGCATGTTTCAATTTAACCTCAATTTTCTCGTATTTCCCGATCTCGCACGGATTATCGAACTTTTTTATAACAGAGATCATGAGGTTTACTAATCTGATATTGGTTTCTTGAAAATAGCTATGCATTGACTGGCATGTAGGTTCAAAAAAAGATTTTTGAAATTGGAAATATAAAAAAATTACCAATTCGACATTTTCAATCGGATCGATGCAAATTTTTGGTATGTTCTGCTCATATCCCCCTTCTTTAACTTACGAAAGTTTGGCTGCTTTAGATTATTTGGTTTTCGAGTAATAATATATTAAGTAGTGACGTGCCTTGCCAAAGCTCGAAGTTCAAATTCAAATAGCTCACCCTGTATAAAGAGTACGATAATTTTGAAAGAAGATACACTTTTTAACGTGGATTTTCGTCGAGTAATCGGCTTTTCTTAATAACCTCACTTTTTGGAAAAAAATCATCATTAATTGACCTAAAAATCGATATTTTTATATTTTTCCTGAAAACAGAGAAGCAATTCAAAAGTTTTTTTCGTAGAAATTCCCTATCAAACTGTAACCTTGATTTTTGCGATCCTCTCTATCCAAATTGTTCTCTTTTTCAAAAATATTTCACGCCCTAAAACAAATACTCGTCACTTTCCGATTCTCCCCAACTTCAATAGGGCGAGGGACCGTCAAAAGAAACGTGCTCAGAAAATGTCGTCAAAATCAAATAATTTATTCTGCAATTATTATCGTCTATCAAAGCAAAATTTTTAAAAATAGCACGTGACCTAAAATTTTTTGCCCAACAGTAAAGTAAATTTATTTTTGAAAATATCGAAAACTTTAATCAGTCATCTCTTTATTCGCTAAACATTTGATAACCTTTACGTCTCTTAACTTCTATGTTGCATTATTTTGATGATGTATTAAAATAATTGATAAATAACAAAATTATTTAGAATTATTAGAATTCAGTGCTAATAATGTTAATTGCGTAACAAGCGTGTAATATGTAGTTTATCATCAATTCACTATTGCTTCAACGTATATCTTCTTATATATACTGTTTGCCAAATGAAAGAACCTGGACGGAAAGAATGCGGGCAAAAAATATATTCGCCTATTTAGATGCTGCCACATTTTTTTCCCAATAATCCTAATTTATTTTCTGTCTAGTATCCTGTAGTGAATTTACATATATAAATTTCCTACTTGAATACTTAATTTTGTTATTTTCCTTAATACTATTGTCTTCTATTATTCACTATTTTATTTACACAGGGAAATACGGAATACGGAATAAGTATACTATAATATTTATAATGTTTATATTTTATTAGCCTTCAAGCTATTTAAAATACGCGACAATAGGCAACAGTGCGACGTTTACTTGATTTTTAGCGGCGAGCCAGATTCGTGATTGGTCGCAGGATATATTAAATACACTTTGACCCTAGACCAACACCTAATTTTTTTTACATATTTTAAAATTTCGGCAGCGACTTGCTTTAGCCATTGGCGTGGAAATTGCCGATGCCGAACTGTGTGGTTATTTATATTATTTGGTTTGTAGGGTCTGGTGATATATAGGTTTTGTCGATTTTGCAAATTCTCTTTTTTCACTAGAAAGGGGGGGTCCTATATAGTAGTTTAAGGCAAAAAAGTCGGAAGATCCGCTGCATTTGAATCGAAAAAATGCCCTCAAAGTTCGAGTTTTGACACAAATTTTCAGCACTTCACAAAAGCACTAGAAATATAGACAAAACACATCTGAAAATCAATTGTCGGGTGAAAATATTAACTAGGATACATTTGCGTCGAACGAGAGACCTCCGTTTTGTTCCGGTCTTAATTTAAAGCGACTCATAGCCATAGCCCCATTAAACAAAATTAAATTTTACTTGTAAATATTCATCCTCCTTTTTACTGTCAACTGTCACAATAGCCAAAACAAAGATTTTTAAGAAGGAACACTGTTGCCAGACGTTTACTGTAGTTTCGTTAGCAATATTCATTAGAAAAATGGTGCGCTATAAGCGCAGTTTATTCACTACCAGCTAGTCATCTTGCGGCGGCATCCTTTGATTTGGGAAAGTCAATAACCAAGTTTTACAAATTTTAGAAGAGGGTCATGACTTAATATTGTTTTAAACGCCTGGGCATCTGAATAATACTTTTGACAGTTCGTTTAATTTAAAATATGCTTTTTCTCCATTGGTGCGTAAAGTACTCACTTTACGCACTCTCTAAGATTCGTAAAATAGGTTTCTTTAATGTGCAGGGCGTAAAATAAGTTATTTTACGCACTAGTGCGTAAAGTAAATCTGACATATTTTTTGACATTTAGGGCAATGCGTAAAATAATATATTTTACGCACTAGTGTGTAAAATAATTTATTTTACGCACTAGTGCGTAAAGTAATTTAATATTATTTTTGTTTTTTCATATATTTTTCAGTAGTAGAAAAAATTTTGTATGCTACTCATGTGTAAAGTACCATTTTTTTTATTCAATTTCAATTAATTTTTTTATCAATATTCCCATTCATAAAAAAAGGTTCACTTTACACACTTGTTGCATAAATAACTATTTTATGGTCTAAAATTAGTTTTAAAACGATTTTAAAACGCATAATTGTATAAAAATCCGAAATTTCCGAACCTCTCAGGGCGATAGCCGAGGCTTCGGACGAATTTGTCATGTATTTTGAAGCGAAAAATCATTTTAAATTCAACTGTGGAACTGAACCGCTCAGGGCGCAGTGCCCGACACTCCAACTTTCCGATTTCGATAGAGTCGACTAGTTGGTAGTGAATAAGCTGTGCTCTACTCTTTTTTTATTTATATAGGTGAATGATTTTTTTATTGCAGTAGCACATCCTATATTGCTCGACGAGCGGTGTGTGTGCGAAGATGTTGATTGACACGGTTCTTGAATAGTTAATTTGGGGAACAGATGTCCTGGGAGCATATACGCATGTAACAGGCAATATGCCCATTCGGCAATGCCGATCGTTTCTTCATATGTGACGTGCACCATAGCATTTAGTCAGATGTCGTGACTGTTACATAGAATCAACAAATAGGTCTTCAATTATTTTAACGCTTCATGCATGGCCCTCCGCTCGCTTCGCTCGCTACGGGGGCTCAACAAACAGAAACTAACCAAGTGCTAACCAAAACTAACCCAAAATAAAAAAAAAAAATAAAATAAAAATTTTGGGTTAGTTTTGGTTAGCACCTGGTTAGTTTCTATTTATTGAGCCCCCGTATAGGGAGCGAAGCGAGCGGAGGGCCATGCATGAAGTGTTTAAATAATTGAAGACTTATTTGTTGATTCTATGTAACAGTCACGACATCCGACTAAATGCTATCGTGCACGTCACATATGAAGAATCGTTCGGCATAGTCGACTGGACATCTTGCTTGTTATGCTTGAATATGCGTCCTGGGAGTGAGATCCACAGTGATGCAGTGCGCCAGACAAAGGAGTTCTTGTAAAGCAATGTTCTAGGTGTTTTCAGTTGTACGACGAACCGGTGCGCTCTTGCCGTCTATCGTGATTGTCTGACAGGCGTTGTCAGGGGCGGGATAAGGCGGGCCAAATCCTGGGAACATCTGCCGTAAAAGTATCTGTAAAACAGGGATTTCTCGGTCACATGTTTGTGGTGTTTCAGACTATCCAGATTCCTGGTCAACTCCGGGTCACCGACGAGACGCACAACTCTCTTCTGAACGGAATCCAGTAGCTTTAGGGTGTGCTCTGGCGTGGCACCCCAAATGTGTGAGCAATATTCTAAGCACGGTCTTATTTGCGCTTTGTAAAGCAAGAGCAACTGCTGCGGTGTATAAATTTTTAATTGCGAAATAGCGTACCAAGCTTCTGGGAGGCTGATTTTGCGACGTTAGCAAGGTGGTCATGTCAGGACATATTGCTGATGACCGAGACCCCCAGTAGTCCGATTGAATGAAGATGAAGGGATGGTCGATCCTGCCATAATGATATCATTGCCCTCCGTATGGTAAACGTGGCTGCTTGGATGATTGTTCAATGTGAATTTGCATCCATTCATCGGAATAAAAGAGACATTTATTCGATTACACTATTCCTTTGTATGTATATATTCGTCAAGTATTTCACTTCATACATGGCCCTCCGCTCGCTCCGGGGGCGTAACCCGAACCGAGCGGAGGGTCATGCGTGAAGTGGAATATTAAATATACTTAAATAGTAAACAAGACTGTTATTCCCCATAAGACATTGTGCAACTTTTGGAAACACTGTGCCAGGCCCCCGGTGTCGGTTATTAAAATTTCATTATTTTTACGTTACAATTTCAATATTTTCACGTTACACCTGGGAAAGTCGTAGTGGAAGTTTGCCCTTCTAGGGCAATTTAGGCTCAAAACGCGGATATTTTTTCGGCTCAAATGTGGCGAATCCTCCAATTTTTTTGGCTTAAGCTACTCTATAGGACACCTCTTTTCTAGCGAAAAAAAAGAAAATTTGCAAAATCGACACAAGCTATATATCATCAGACCCTTAATTTGATGATATATTTGAAGATGTTTAACCTTTCTTATATTTTTCTTGCATTTGGTGATTATTATACGCGGTTAACAAATTTTTATATATTTCGGATAACTCTCTTAACTGAACTCTCTAAATTAAAATTTTTATTACAAAACAATTCCGAACGTTCTATAACGAGCGTTTTGGAACATACTTGCTTCAATATTGCCTAAATTTTAATACAAAAATTGAATGCTAGAGAATTTATATGAATTAGCTACGATAAACCGTTTTTTTCCAAATTAAGCGACGTCATCAATGACGTAAATACAAAACCTTCGAGAAACGAACTCTACTTATTCCTACAACATATTTATGTAATATACAACAAATAATATCATAGAATACTATCCTTATTATAAAAATGAGATATTATTATATGACATATTTTGTACTATAAGACTGTAATATAAAAAAACTATAATTAATTTTAACGTCTTAAACTAATCAATATTATCAATAATAATATGGTAAGAATAACCTCGTGCGCCTATGGGAAGGCAAGATTTTTTACGTGCTAGTCCTCTACCCCCTTCAGTCGTTGTTAAGGTTCACTCGCTTGGCGCACTATACATATCATCAAATGTGAGACGGACAACAATTGCAAAACATTTTATTTTTATATTATTCATAACATATTTTAAATGACTATACGACCGACCACCTACCTATCTGATTTATCAACTTTCTATCGAAAAAGAAACCGTGAATTAGGAAAGCTTGAATATATAAAACGGATTATTAAAATAATAAGAATAACAACATCGTTTCCTTATAGAAATTGTTTATCGGGTCATTATTCTTGAAAAATCACGCAGCGCTCTTTTCATTGTTAACTCTTAATTGGTGAGGTGGGGTCACGGAGTACCCCAATTTTTATGTTGACTATGCGTTATAATTTTTATTAATAATCCTACAAAAACATCATATAGTATATAGGTCAGCTGAGAATATTGGCTGTTTATTGACAGGTACACAAGTTTTTTAAACAAATAAATTTTGTTTCTGATTAAAAAATAATTTTTCAAAAGAAAATTTTTTTTTTCTTAGAAAACTAAATATGAATCGGTCTTTTGACGATGTAGGCATCCTTGGCGACCTTCCCGATCTAGGCGATAATATTTTGGAACCCGACGATTATATAATACTAATAATAATAATAATAATAATAATAATAATAATAATCTTTATTAACCATAAAAGCTTCATACTAGAAGCAATAAGAAAAAAAAGTATTTTAAATAATTTACACTAATAAAACAGTAAAACACGTATTTTAAAATTAGAAGAAGGTACAAATATGGAACATTATCAATAAAATAAAGATAAAAATAAAGACATAAATTTGTATAAATAAAACTTACATAACTAAGACGATAACAAGTGTGCCTTAACCAATTTTTTAACTATTAATATTATTACACTCCTTTATAGTCTTGGGTAAACAATTAAAATCATAAAGGCCCCCATACAAAATAAAGTTCAACATTTGACTGGTTCTACAAAATCGTTACAGTTTCATTCTTAAAAAAATTAACTTTATCATAGATATATTTTGGCAATAATTGATTTTTTATCTTGAACATAAATACATAGACATAATAAACCTATCACATTTAGAACTGATACTGGCGTGTATTTATTTCATTTCAATATGGTTCGCATGGCTCTATATTATATATTGTCAACTAACATAAAATCATACAGTGGAAAGTTTGAACTTAACCTTGAATCGCAATTATAAATTGTTGTTAATTAAAGTATAAACTGTTATGATTAACCTTGTTGACAATTCAAAACAATGCTCGAATTAGAGGTCAAAGTTTGATATAAAAAGCTGTGCAGCAGCCCATACCGGCAGACTTTGATCTCCAGTGCGAATTACCGAAAGGGAAAAGCCCCTCTGGTAGATCAAAGCTCTCACTTTTAAAAAAGACCTATCAGTGCGAATTACCGAAAGGGAAAAGCCACTCTGATCAGGCACGCCTTAAAATTGAATCAGTAACGCCATAAGGCAAAGTGCTATTTAAATTAACTACATATAAAAAGTAAACTACGTAACTAAATATTCAGCCAGATCAAATAATTTATCCGCCCGTCAGTCTAATTGTAACAGCCCTTCAGGCTAGCTCTACCCCTCTCTCTCTGCTGTTCGTGGTTAACATTTTCGCGAGGAATATCCCAGGGGACTTACGAGATATGCATTCCCGAATATTTTGGTAATACTTACAACCTTCTATACTCAACCTGAAGTTAATAAACCAAGCCTTTTTTACATCGAGTGTTTCTATCCATCTCTCCCAGCTACCTATATCTTAGCTCCGTCTTCTGAAAGAGCACAGCGCAACTACTGCAACGAAGTCAGGTCCATAGGCGACAAGCGGTAGAAGCGTGTATGTGACTTGAATATGTAGTGCAACATTTTTTTAAATGAATTCCATTCTGGGATATCCAAACCCCAACCTCTTCTAGGTATGGCATTCAAATAATGTTTCGAGTGTTGGCCTGCTATGTGCGTTGCTCCTAGTGTGGAGGTAGAAACCAGTTTTGCCTTTTGTATTTTTGGTCACTGAAACTGTTCCTATTTTATTATTTTTATTCCAATTTGTTGTTGGGAATTCTTGCTTAATTATTTTAGCTATATACTTTTTTGTTTTATTCATATCTGTTAATCCCCATACTGTTGGAATATCTTTGCCGAGACCCTGTATATTTCTATTTTGTTCCTGAATAGATTCTAGTTTATCTAATTGTTGTTGTCCTGCTTTTTGTCCCTGCTGGCTTTTATTTGTTTTTGTACAGACTACAGATGTAAGTCCCGGTGCGGTGCCATTCATTGAATCGTATCTTAATGGGATTATATATTTATTTTGAACTATCAGTTCTTTATTTGGGATATTTATCACTGCCTCGTTATGTTCTAGAAATGCTATGCCTAATATTATCGGATAGGGTGCACTGTGCATTACTTTTGCCTTTATTTGGAGCTTAAATTTGTTTCCTATTTGTAATGGTGTGGTAACTTCACTCATTACTTGTATACGATGCCCTCCTGCTCCTATGAGAATTGTGTTGCTATTTCTATGTTTCAGGCCTGTTGTCCAGTCTTTTTGTATGACGTTGTTTGAGATCCAGTATTTATTATTGCCGTGACATTTTTATTGTTTAATTTTACTGTGATGCAAAGTATGCCTTTCTTTTCCTTTTCCCCTCCTGCTAGGATGACTGGGGTGTATAATTTAGCCATCCGCCGCCTTTTGGGTGATTTCTGCGGCAAGTTGCTGCGAAGTGTCCCAATTTTCCGCAGGTGTGGCATTTCTGGTTATTATAGCTATTTCTGTAGGCTTCATTATAATGATTTTGGTTACCATTCTCTGTATATGTTGGGAGCCTCTGTAAGTTGCAATTGCGGTTTTGTGGCATTTCTTGCCTTCTGAGGTTATTTTGTATATTCGTATTATAATTATATTTGTGGTAATTGTTTGGACGATTGAAGTTTGTATTATTTATGTTATTCGGAGGACGATAGTTATATTGAGGATTGTGATTGCTTGTATTCAGAGGATGATAGCTGTTTGTTGGCTCATGGTTTTGCCTTTTATCTTCTCTTCGTCTCGGTGCTTTGTCTATCGTTGCTGCTAGCGCCTTCAGTTCGTCTAAGTTTCGAGGTTGGCTGTTGGAGGCGTTTGTCAACCAGTAAAAGTTATAATAGTTGTCTTCCGTGAGCCCTTCGCTAAATATACTTAAAAACTCTTCTATGTCCACGTTTGCCTTGTAGTCGTGATAAAGTACCCTAATTTACTGTTTCATTCTCTAACTGCTTCCTTTCTTCCACTCTCTTTTTACGTGCTGTCTGATAATTTCTGTCTTCGAATTCACTGATAAAGTCTGCTTGTAATTCCACCCATCCATTATTTTGGTTTGCTGCCTTGTATTCCTCGAACCATAGATTTGCTGCTCCGTCCAAAAATGTTTCAAAATATCCAATTTTTAACGCTTCATCCCATCCGTTTCCTATTGCCGTTGTTTCGTATGATTTTATAAAATCGTTGGCTTTGCATCTGCAAGGATGGAATGTAGGTGGGCTAATAAACTGTGGTATCGCTGCTTTCTTTGCAGTAGCCAAAGCGTCTGTGATTGTTGTGTTTGCCATGTTGTGACGTACTGTTTGGATATCTTGTGCTTCGTCTTGTTCGCTTTCTTCACTACTGACTCTCTAGCCTCCGTGCTGCTGTGCGATGCTAAGTTTTCTTGGTAAATTTGCGAGTTTTCACTAGGTGGCTTGTCGAGAAATGAGATTTTCTTAACTTGTTCTAAATTTATTAATGGGGATGTGGGTGGCGATCTTCTTAATTTCCTTGATGCTGAGAAGCTGGCTGTGCTGCTGTGAGGTAGGGTGGGGTCCTTAGCTGGCGTGTCGGATTGACTCTTAAAACGTAGATAGTGTTTTTTTTCTGACATTCGGGGACGGATTTAAATAATTAGACGACACTGACTCTTAACTTCACCAAAATGTCAAGAAGGCAACTTTTATGACTGCCAAAAAATCTCAAAGAAAACTGGTACAGAAAACAATCTCGTGGGTCACCACGGCTATAAAAAATATAGATGGAAAGCGTATCTCCTCGACGAGTCCTTGGTCCTGTGTCCTGTGTACGGGGGTCGAAACGGCTTCCCCCACCACTTGTCACATACACGCTTCTACCGCTTGTTGCCTATGGACCTGACTTCGTTGCAGTAGTTGCGCTGTGCTCTTTCAGAAGACGGAGCTCAGATATAGGTAGTTGGGAGAGATGGATAGAAACACACGGTGTAAAAAAGGCTTGGTTTATTAACTTCAGGTTGAGTATAGAAGGTTGTAAGTATTACCAAAATATTCGGGAATGCATATCTCGTAAATCCCCTGGGATATTCCTCGCGAAAATTTAAACCACGAACAGCAGCGAGAGAGAGGGGGAGCTAGCCTGAAGGGCTGTTACAATTAGACTGACGGGCGGATAAATTATTTGATCTTTTTATGTAGTTAATTTAAATAGCACTTTGCCTTAGGCGTGCCTGATCAGAGTGGCTTTTCCCTTTCGGTAATTCGCACTGCTAGGTCTTTTTTAACCGTGCCTGATCAGAGGGGCTTTTCCCTTTCGGTAATTCGCACTGGAGATCAAAGTCTGCCGGTATGGGCTGCTGCACAGCTTTTTATACCAAACTTTGACCTCTAATTCGAGTATTGTTTTGAATTGTCAACAAGGTTAACAGTTTATACTTTAATTAACAACAATTTATAATTGCGATTCAAGGTTAAGTTCAAACTTTCCACTGTATGATTTTATGTTAGTTGACAATATCATGGCGTCGTCAGCAAACAATTCAATTTTACAGTTCTTTACGACCTCAACCATATCGTTTATGTAAAGTAAAAACAGCTGTGAACCTAAGACAGTTCCCTGCGGCACCCCATGTTCGATCAGCAAGAGATCAGATGTACAATTCTTATATTTAACTCTTTGGAACCGATTTTGTAAATATGATTCAAATCACCTCAAAACTCTTTGCTTAATACCAAGCTTGTTCAATAAAATTTTCCTATCGCTGTTTCAAACGCTCTTTTAAAATCGAAAAACACTGCCAGAACAAAATTACCCTTATCCATTTCTCTTAGAAACACATCACAAACACCAATTACAACAGACTCACAAGAATGATGTTGACGGAAACCGGACTGACTCATCACCAATATGTTGTTATTATCACAGTGGGCTTGTAGCTGCTTTTTTTCGGCAAGCTCCAGGACCTTTTCATATACCTCAACAGCATTTATCGGTCGAAATTCATTTACTAAGAATGTATTAGCTACTTTGGGGGCAGGAATCACCGTTGATTCCTTCCAAGCCTCTGGAAATTGCCCATTTGAGAGCGATGTATTTACAACGTTTAGAAGACGATTACCAATCACACTACATGAATCACACAAGACCGTTTTCGAAATACCATCCACACCACCACCCACGTTTTTCATTTCTCGCAATATTATTGTTGAAAGCTAGAGAATTCTTCATAAACCTTAGGTGTATTAACGGGACTTTGATCAGAGAGGGAACATAAAAGAATACTATTTAAAATTTCTTGAATACTTTCTATAAAGTATTCATTAAACTTCACAGCAATAA
>MU190022.1:10815-21858 GCA_016904865.1 Pissodes strobi
TAATAAACAACAAAAAAGAACTTGTGAGATTTTGGTATCTACTAATGATAACGTAAAAATAAAACATGGTGTCAGGTGTGGGGTACGAATAAACAACAAAGAGGAACTTGTGAGATTTTGGTATCTACTAATAATAACATAAAAATAAAACATGGTGTCAGATATGGGGTTCGAATAGACAACAAAACAGAACTTGTGTGATTTTGGTATCTACTAATAATAACATAAAAATGAAACATGGGGTCAGGTGTGGGGTTCGAATAAGCAACAAAAAAAACTGGTGATATTTTGATATCTACTAATAATAACGTAAAAATAAAACATGGTGTCAGGTGTGGGGTTCGAATAAACAAGAAAAAAGAACGTGTGTGGTATCTACTCATAAAAATAAAACATGGTGTCAGGTGTGGGGTTCGAATAAACAACAAAAAAAATCTCCTACGATTTTAGTATCTACTAATAATAACATAAAAATAAAACACTGGCAACCCTGAATCTGAAAATGCAAATAAAACTTAAGACAAGACGTTCCTCATTAGGCAATATTTAAGTCTTCATCACTAAGGAAACTTCGAAGTTCGTAAAGAAGATTATAAAGTTGGACATGGACGAAGAACTTCCAGACGCGACAATGATTAATTAACTTCTTATTAAATATTTAAATGCCAGTCACAATCACTTACTAATTGAGGTACATTTAATAGAGGTTCTGTTTAGTTTAATTAAGGTTATATTTTATCAGAAGGAATAGCAAACTAAAGTCTTGGCCCTGTTGCCGTTTTGGGCGTAATACCTTCCTTTGTATTTGAATTTGTTATCTACAGAGGAGCCAGGTTGCATTATTGTTTGCTTCCACGTGACGCAGTTGCCAAATGTACGATGATTTAGCGGATATGTAGGTTTGATTTCCTCAAACTCAATTTGGCAAAAACAACCTAGATTAATTCGAGCCAAATCAAATATAGAGCGAATTAAAATGAATCACCAGATTTGGCACCATGTGGCAAAACCCAAAACTAAATTTAAATCAGACTAATCTATGCGAAATTATCACAGAATTATTGAGCAAACTTGGCAACAGTGTCACGTGGTTATAAACACTAAATTATGTAGATGAACTTTGAGTTACATAACCAAACAAGTTCTTGGTTGGGCAAATGTTCAATTGTTTTGTATTAAATCCACTCAAAGTGCTAAAAAATAATAATGCTTCAAACGAATCTACCACAAAATTAAACGAAAATGAGTCAAATAGCGGAAAATCCGCAAACTTGGCAACGGTGTCATAGGGCAACAACCCAAAAATACTGATTTATTAATATTTCTGTGATATTGCGATGTTTCACATTGAACAAATTCCATAATTGTATAAGTTTTCTAAAAATTCGTTAATTTGAAATCTTACCTTCTTGCCAATCGATGGCAAAATTGAAATACGCTCCAATAGAATGCGCATCGATTCCGGCCAATAGGAGCAAATGAACGCCGATGCACAGGTCCGCAACGGCCAAATTGCACATGAGGAACTTCGATACCGTCAACCTGAAAACGACGCAAAATAAAGTATGACGTCATATTATAATACTACTAATTAATCAAATATTGAGGAATATTGTAATTAAACTGACCTGAAATGAGATGTGCCAATCACGATCAGCACAAAAAGATTTCCTATGACGGCCGAATGAGCAATGATCCAAACCGGAACGCGGAGACCCCAATTTCCCATTAGGTCTTCGCAAGGATTGAACGGATCCGGCTCTGGAGAACACTGTACCTGGAAAGAGATGGAGATATTTTTTTAACCTAAATAAAGGTATAATCCGGAACTCTTCGTAGGTATGATCTTAGTATTAAAATTACAGGAATATGACAAGAAAAGTAATATTTTTACGTGGCTTCGTTGCCTAGTAACAAACATCATTTGTTTATACGTCAGGTATCGTGGCTTACTGCGTTTCGCAATTTTGACATGGCTGAAGCTGGAGGGCCGAGAGTGATGACGTGTTATTACTATCAAATAAAAGTTGGTTTGCTTTTAAATCTCTAATTTACACTAAAAATATCAAGATTGTCAACATTGCACACATTTGCTTAAGTCTCTGAACGTTCCGCACGGCAGTGGAGCCTGAGCTTTAGGAGCATAAAACTAGGATTATACGATGCATCAAGTAGGCCGGCGAAAACAAAAACTTCTTGTTCTTGTGCGTCATTTATTAAGCCGACGCCATGCTTAGAGGGGTGTATTGTCTAAATGAATCTTACTTTAGTTTAATTAAGAAAAACGCCACTTTCTAAAATTTATGGCAAGTGAGACGAAACATTTTGATTTAAGGAGAATATATACCTTTTTAGGTTAGTGTATAGTGCAAATCCGGTTGCAGGATGTTTAGGACGCACGGGGATTTTGCTTGTGGTGTTGGTAAGTATATTATTATTATTAATATTTACATTGTAAGGAACGTTACATTGTAACGCATGCGTGGATGTGTTGTTAGTTTTAGATGCATTGTTGCCATGCTTATTATTTCTAAATAAATATATCTTATTATTATTAGGTTTTACGTCAATACGTGATCTATATACTTAGTTAGAAATATTAAATAAATATGGCAACAAATGAATAAGAATTTCGGGGTTGCCTATATTTTAGAAAATCAAGTATTTTAGGTCCCCCCTAGTTTCTTTTTTTTTGAAAATTTGAACGAGTTGATCTAAAATAAGTCAAAGACGAGATTTTATCGGATATTTGGCAATCTTGTAATAGCTAGAGCTAATGTTTGCCCAGTTTTCAATTTATTTTCTAAATTTACATTTATCCCTATTTATTTATTTATTTTTTGAATGACTATAGAAATATGTGGTAAGTGGTTCAATTTAATGTTCGTTTAAAAATTGCCAAAACTTTTGAACAGGCGCTATAAAAAAAACGATATATCAAAATTTCGATACTTATATCGACTTTTTTACAAATCGATATATCTAACTAATTTTTAATAAATCGGTATGTCAACGATTCAATGTATCGATAATCGATATATCGGAAGACGTTGAATTGAAATAGAGGTACCTAAATACCTACCTAATAGGGACTATTCGCCTCGATCGACTATAAGTAGTGTGTTAATGAGAGCGAGTCCTCCCGGAGGAGGTAATTACCTCATCCTCCGTGAGAGCTCTCTCTCTTTGAATTACTGAGGAGTCTCTTTGTTACGGGTGAAAATTCTCTTATTTATAAGGGTTATTTTGGGGAGGAATATCGACTTGGTCGACCGTCTCTATTGTCTTTTCTCGATAAGTTCGTACCTGTCTAGGTTTTCTGACAGGTAGTATTTTGATTGACATATGAGGATTTTTAGTTGAATGTCAGCTGATAGTGATTGACGTGTTTACAGATTTATTTCCGATATTTTAATCCAGTAGGAGGAGAGGAAATAGAAGAAAAACTGTTGTTATTAATTTTGGAAGGCTTTGTTTAATCATTAGCCAAAGAAGTTCTCTTGGGTAGAGAGGTAGTGGTCGAGGAGTGTCCGTATTTTGTACATGAAGTAGACTGGAAGTCGATTAGGGCTCCGAAGAAAAGGTTAGTTGCGTGGGAATTAGGTCTTAGCAACCGCCGTAATGGCAATATAGACCGTTGTCCTTCTCAACATACCCCGGAAGTTTTCGTAAACTTCTAGTTATGTGGTTTTTGGAGCTGGTTTTTGGAGCTAGTTTTTGGAAATGGTTTTAGTAGCTGTATTCTACAGTGGAGTTCCGGTAGAGCTTTGTTGCGGGGTTCTATGACTGTTTCCCTGTAGATCAGGAAGAGCCAATTTTACCCGGAATCTGGTTAATTAGCACTGTTTTGACATACAGAGAAGAATGATGGCTAATTCTCGGATATAACCTCGGGAGTCTGACGCTGTTACATGAGATAAGTCTAATTTTATATTTATATTACTACCCTTGGACAGTACTATTGTGCCAGGAATATTTAATACTTTGCATAGACTTTTAAATTTTACACAAAATCTAGTACTCGATTATTATTCGAAAACGGTTGATTAATTTCTTTAGTAAGTAATAACATACAGCATAATCTACTGAAGTATATATATTTAAATACCCTACGCTAGCTTAGAAATATTACTTACTTCTTACGGGTGCTAGATTTATGGACTATCTCTAGTACATTTTATATACGAGGAAGTCAATTTTATTATCTTTTACTTTAATTTTGTCTTTGACAATCGAACATAACATTGTTTCCTTTCTGAGGAATACGTTCTCTTGTTGAAACTTGCAACTTGGGTTTTTGGAAAGGCTATAATAACCGAGTTAAATTAACTTAGTATAGTTTATGTGATAAATTCGGTATTTCTATCACCGTCTAGGTTGCAGGTTGCGGATAACCTTTTATTTGACACTAGAACATTCAAAATTTTATAACCTTTCATTTGATACCTTCAAATATTTTACATCAAACTGTCAAGGTCCACTAGGGGGTGTGTCTAGTCAGTCAGTAGACCGGGTCATTTCGAAATTTCACTACGGGGTAGCTGGCTATTTTCTATCCAGGGAAACTACTTAATAGGCTAGAGGAGCTTGCTATATTTTACTATTCAAAATAAAGTATTGGCCTCAAATGCTTGGTATTATTTAGGGTGTATGTGAGTATGTAGATGTTGAATGGTGACCAAGCAGATAGCGTAGTCTTCGACAGTAATTGTTTACGTATTTCGACATTAGAACTTAGTTTCTTTTTATTTCCAAGTTTTTTTTTTCTGTAGGCCTTTAAAACACGCTATACCGAGATGACATAGACTTATCCGAGAAATTGGAAATTGTGATAAGCAGTAAATTGCTGTTAGACGACGAATATGCCTTTTACTTGTAGGCCTTTGAGAGAGTGACACTATGCACGGTATGCACACGTGAGTTCATAGCCACGTAGTTGAATCTTGACTTGCTTGGAGAAGCACCGGGAACAAGTCATTGAGAGACAACTACGACGAAATGTCGCAATGGCAGAGTTCCACAAATGCCGTTTGAGAGAGTGAATCTTGAGAGATTAGGAGTTCTCAGCACGTGAAAATACACGCCACTAGGGGCGCGCACTCAGCGCGGCTTGCTTGGTTGAGGGGTCGAGAAGCTACTCTTGTCTAGATTTGCCTCTAGCGAGCAGCGGTTACAAGCCATAATGACAGCTTGGTTTGTTTACTATTTAGAGGGTTTGTTTGGATGTCTTCACAGTCCGGCAAGTTACTTCCAGCGAGGTTAATGGTCTATTGGTTCAATGCTGCATTTGTGATACGACGCTGCTGGTTCGATTCACGCCAGTGGCAAGGCTGTTTTTAAGGTTATGTTTGTAAAAAGTTTTTTTTATTAGTTTTGGGTATGCTTTGGGTTAGTTTTTGTTGGTTGCGCCCCCGCTCCGCAGCGAGCGAAGGGCCATGCGTAAAGTGACATATTAGATGTTCTAAAATAGTAAACAAATCCTCTAAATAGTAAAAAACCATGTCGCGCCCATTATGGTTTATAACCGCTGCTCGCTAGAGGCGAGTCTTGTCTAGAACGTGAGAACTAGATCAACTACAACGCGTTGTCTCCTCCCCTTTTGGCGGGAGAAGTTACATCACTCCAGAACTATCCCTTGCATAAAGGGCAAATAATGTGAATACAGAGAAGTTAGTGTCTAAAATAACCTTATGAATTTTAACACAAATCTGGTCGAAATACGTTAACTAGTTTTTATAAAATTCGATTACTATAGATCGGAAAGTTAGATAAGCTAAACTGATAGCTTTCGTTTTCGCTGTAAAAGCACAGTAATTGGCCGAATGCGTTTCTGCTTGTAGCTGACACGGCCTTGGGTTTCGAAATTCATCGAGGTCATTGGCCTAGCACGAATTAGGTAGTTCGATGCAGGACTGGTATTATAAGATCCTTTACACAAATAGTGCACTATATAAAAA
The DNA here is from genome assembly GCA_016904865.1 of Pissodes strobi. Classification (NCBI taxonomy): domain Eukaryota; kingdom Metazoa; phylum Arthropoda; class Insecta; order Coleoptera; family Curculionidae; genus Pissodes; species Pissodes strobi. The sequence goes on from MU190022.1 coordinate 16,773, forward strand.
TCGGCCTTTCCTATTGGTCGATCCGCATGGCCCTCCGCTTGCTTCGCTCGCTACGGGGGCTCAAGAAAAGGAAACTAACCAGGTGCTAACCCAAACTAACCCAAGACATACCCAAAATCAAGAAAAAAACTGTTTAGAAACATAATCTTAAAAAAAATAGTAACGGGGTTCGAACCTAGATCGTCCAGGTGAGACCCAGCTGTATAAACCTCTATACCACAAGAGCTATTAACAGAAACCGATTGCATCACGCAGACATATCGTAATACGAGATGGATCGACCAATAGGAGAGGGCGATTTTTACATAGTGCACTATTTGTGAAAAGGATCTTCAAATGCGCAGGACTGCTTCTGTTGAACTTGTTGAGTCATGATACAAAGAAAACTGTTTTCTTGTATCGTGCTGCCGGGTGCAGATGAGTAAACGTTGTAACAAGAGATGGCGCTAGGAGCATCGCCAAGGTTTTTAAGAGACATTCCTTGATTTCTTCGGAATGCGAAGCGCAGTGGCTGGGATAATACAAATTAAATCGCTAGATTTGAAAACATGTTCAAATGGTTTTCGAAGAGTGGTGAGTTTGAAGAAATATATAGGATATCCAACTGTATTAGATGTGATAAAATTAGCAGAAGAAGAATTGGGGGAACTCCAATTTGAAGCGTTTGTGTAAGAAATGGAGAACTTTCGCGGTTTAATGCACTTGCGGGAAATGACGCTGAATCTCAAGATATACTGTGGTATGACAACTATATGCAACATGCTGAGTATTGTAAAAAGGGTGTACAAGTGTGTAGTGAGTTCTTAAAAACCAAAGACAGAGTAAAGTTTGTATTGGAACTTAATATATTAAAATAATATTATAAGAATGTATGTGTACATTAGGAAATGTATTTAATAAAACAAAAATATTCATTCATAAAAAAAAATATTATAAATATAAAACACATTTGACTTTGAATGATAAAAACATTTAGGTGATGAAGCAATTGAAATTGGTTCGTCTAATTCAATTACTGGCTTGCTGGAATATTTTCTATTGAACCCAAATCTCTAAAATGTATAAATTCCAAAACTCTCTGGAGGTTTAAATTATCCTCAACATCTTCCATTTTATATTGATCGAATCGAAGCTTCTTCCTTGGTTTCTTCAAAAATTATTGCCCCAAAGTATCTTCTACAAACTGCACAATTTCCCTTTCTGACTGTCCACTCTGCCAAACATTGAAAGCAGCACTTATGATCACAGGACTAGGAACACAAATTTCTGTGTTTTCCATCAATTTGAAACAAATAAAACTCTCGTTTTTTATACATTCTTTTTCTACGCACTGTTCTTCTATGGGATTTTTTTCCCACTTTAATTTTTTTCACCACTTGCTTTTTGTAACCACTATTTCTCTTCCTTTTTCATTAACCATAATCTACCTTTCCAAATTTTGAAGTAAAATGGTGAACCCTAAGCTGCTAGTTTTATAACAACAGTTGAAGTGGGAAATAAAAGCTGAAGGTTACATACAAAATGTAGCAAATTTATGCAAAAGACATCCCCTTTTCATGGTGGGGGAGTAAATCAACACTTAGACCTATGTGTATCTTAATAGTAAAACTAAGATTCTACAGGAAGGCACAAACTTATTTGATGATGAGAGAGAGCCCTCACGGAGGATGAGGTAATTGCCTCCTCCGTGAGGACTTACTCTCGTTAACACACTACTACTATATTTCAAGCATTCAAGGCATTTATTGATATATCGATATATTTCGATATCTGATTTTTAATATCGACCCATTTTTCACAGAACAAAAAAGTTTGGTCCTTGAGTGCTTTCTGAGCGCCTGCCTCCCAATTACCCAAATTATGTGGATGTTCTGTAATTATGTCGTCATTGATAGTTATTATTGTGACTAAGTTTACTGGATGTTAAATAACATAATAGAACCGACTCAGACTCGGGTTGTATCTCGTAACACTCAGTGCTTCAGATAAATTCATAAAAGAAGAAATATAGAGAGGTCAAATCGGGAAATCGAGCGGGCCATCAGCCAGGATCTCGGCGACCAATCGGACGATCGAAGCGAAGCGCATTACAAATGTTTGTCAAAAAGTCGATATCGATACTGACAGAAAGTATGAGGAGAAAACCTTCTAAAGTGAGAAAATTAGACATGTTTACCCTTATAGTTTTATCCTCACGCGAGATCAGTGGCTATATTTTACCGCAATCATTTTTATATAAAAAATAGTATTTTAAAATCGTAATTTATTTAAGAGAAGTAAACAAGTAAGGCACAAGGTTTAGCATTGTTGTCATATCTAAGGCAGCTGCTAGCTAAGTCGTAAATATTCTCTGACAATTGCCTAGAACTTCTTCCTATAAATCCATTATCGTCATATGTTTAATCCTCGACTTAAGCTTTGCCTAAATAATGTTTCCGGTTATAAAATATTATATAATAATGCGCATAGACCTTTTCGAATTACAAATAACCTTGTTAATTAGTGATATATGAAATTACACATGAAAGCAAATGCATATATCAGTGTCCTAATTTTAGGAAACAATAATTATTGTTTATGGGGTTTCCCTTAGAATGATTTAATTAAAATATATGGCTTAGAAGAGAATAATATTTCGTTTGATTTAATAATCTGCTCGTGAGTTTTAGATTTTTCTGTTGATGGTTATATACCTGTTGACTAACGTACCTTTCTAAAATCCATCACCTGATCACTGTTGTTGCACAGGGGTTTCACCGAAAATTTCCTCGCCACGCTGCTGTGAAAAACACCGGTTTCTTCGCCCCAAACGTCTTCGCCTTCTGTGTAGTTAACCAGGGACTGGGAGCTGTGGAGTGGCGACCAACTGGAACAAAAACAATATTTAATAATGCTCTATCAAAATCCGCTAATTATTTTGAGATATTCATTTCTGGAGGTATCCCTACATATATACGTATCCAACATATCGGAAGATACGTCGAAACGGGCACATGCAGAAACCAAATTAAAGTAATCGTGTCGTCGTAAATATTATTGATTTAAGTCTTCTGCCAAATCCAGAAAATATGTGGATGATTTATATGTAGGGCTCGTCTTTTCGATACTGCTACTTTCGGCTAAAAACTTATATTGAGACGTGCTTACAGTTTATACGGTTCCGTGATTCGTGAACCGTAAAATACGTCTTATCATTTCGGCTCTGGGCTACACTAAAAATGATTTAAGATTTTCAGGATCCATAGGCGTTTTACTTTAAAAAAAAAGTCTTCAAGCACCTATTTAAGAATCTTATCGCCAGTGAAGTGAATAATAAGGACGACGCAGTTCCATCTCTTCTGAATTTGAGTCAGGGGCTGCTCGTGAAGTTTTTGTTTCTAGAACGTATCAAAATGACCATACAAATGAAGCGACTTTGTCTGGATGGTTGGGTTATTTATTCCCCATTGCTCTAGAGATCTTAAAACCCAAGCCAGATATTCGCATTCAGTATTATCGACAATAGTCGGTTGAATTCAATAAATAATCGAATGTTACAAATGATTCAAAAGAGTTCGTCAAAGAACAAATGATCCAGTAAGTCAAATGATCAAAAGACAGTTGATCAAATGCGATAAGTGGTCGAAATATCAAACTAATCCAAAAGTAAGTAAAACTAACAAAAAGGAAAATGGCTGCAATTAATAATGAATAAATCTAAACATAAGCAAAATGTCCTACTTACTAAGCCATACTAAACCTAATAATCAATTAAAATTAACACAAAAATTAATAAAAGCAAAACGAAAATGACTAAAACTAATAATGAACAAAAACTAACCCTAAAGCAACAAATACGAATTGAAACGAAAAAACTAAAGCCATAATATGCAAAAACAAACCTCAAGATAAATAAAGCTGACAAAAAGGAAATAATGAAAACTAATAATGAACAAACTAATAGAAAAAACAATATAAACTGAACCGAAAAGAAAAATCTAAATCTAATAATGAATATAAATAAAAACCAAGCATAGGTAAAACAAAATAAACTATAATACATCTTCTTTAAAGTTATCTGTCATAGCTGTAAGTTAAAAATGTTTAAAGTTATATCAAAATTGGAAATTTCTCCATAAATAAGTAATTAATGCGAATTGAAATGAAAAAACTAAAGCTATAATGTACAAAAATAAGCCTCAAGGTAAGTAAGGCTGACAAAAAAGAATATAATTTAAACTAATAATGAACAAAGAGTAATCGAAAATATGCAAAACAAGCTGAAAGGAAAATACTTTAACAATAATAAACCCAAAAATTAAGAAACTTAACTAAACTGAAAAGAAGTAAAACTAAGAAGTAATATAATATAACTCAGAAAACTGAAAAAAAATGACGACCAAAAATAATACGTAAATCTAAACATGAACTACCTATTCACCAAAACCAAAGCTAATAATGAACTAAAACTAACCCAAAATAAATAAAACCCAAACAAAAATAACTAAAATTAGTAATGGGCAAAACCTAACTCAAAAGTAATTAATATCAATTGAAACGAAAAACTAAAGCTGTAGCGTATAAAAATAAGCCCCAAAATAAATAAAACTGACAGAAACGAAAATAACTATAACTAATCATGAACAAAATGTAACTGAAAAATATGTAAAACGAACTGAAACGAGGATAGCTAAATCGAATAACGAACATAAATAAACCCGAAAATAGGTAAAATGAACTGAAACGAAAAAAAAAAGAAAACAATAATGTATAAAAATGAACAAAACTGACAGAAAGTACTAAAATGACGATCAAAAAGTAACCGAAAAGTGTGTAAAACGAACTGAGACAGAAATAACTAAATCTAATAATGAACATAAATAAACCCAAGGACAGATAAAACGAAAAATGAAAAAATGTAAACAATAATGTACACAAATAAACGCAAAAATAAGTAAAACTGACAGAAATCAAGAGAACTAGAACTAATAATGGTCAAAAAGCAGCTGAAAATATGTAACACGAACGGAATAGAAGATAACTAAATCTAATAATGGATATAAAGAAATCTAAATATAGATAAAATGAACTGAAACGAAAAAAAAAA
>MU190022.1:21868-39650 GCA_016904865.1 Pissodes strobi
AAATGACTAAAACTAAAGCTAATAATAAACTAAAACTAAATCGAATTAAAAAACGAAACAAAGTGACTGAAAATCAATATGAACCAAAATTAAACCGAAATGAGTAAAACGATCGGAAACGAAAATAACAAGAACTAGTAATGAAGAAAACCTAACCAAAAAAAATAATTAAAACTAATAATCAACAAAAGGCAACCGAAAATATGACGAACTGAAACGAAGATACCTAAATCTAATAATGAACATAAATAAACTCACAAACAGGTAAAATGAACTGAAACGAAAAAAAAAACAATAATGTAAAACAATTAACCCAAAAACAAGTAAAACTATACCGAAAATAAAAAAACTAAGACTAACAATGATGAAAATGTAACCGAAAATTGTGTTAAACGAACTGAAACGAAAATAACTAAATGCAATATTGAACATAAATAAACTCAACAGTTAAAACGACATGACATGGAAAAACGTACAAAATAATGTATAAAAATTATCTCAAAAATAAGCAAAACTGACAGAAACGAAAAGATCTAGAACTAATAATGGTCAAAAAGCAACCGAAAAATATGTAAAACGGACGGAATCGAAGATAATTAAATCTAATAATGGATTTATAAATAAATCTAAATATTGATAAAATGAACTGAAACGAAAAAAAATGTTATGTAAAAACCAAAAAATAAAAAAAAACTGACAGGAACGCAAAGAACTAAAATTAACAATGATCAAAAAGTAACCGAAAAATGTGTAAAACGAACTGAAATGAAAAACGCAAATATTAATGTATACCCATTACCCCAAAAATAAGTAAAACTGACAGAAACGAAAAGAACAAGAACTAATAATGAACAAAAAGTATCCAAAAAATATGTAAAACGAATTGAAATGAAAAAAAAAAATGTGCCTCACCTTTATAAGCACACAACTGAAGTAAAACTTCTGAAAGAGATGTTGGGAATTGAGTTTTTATTTTTTTAAAGTTTTTTTCTCAACATTTGCCCCCGATTTCGACACTTTTTTTCTATTTTTTTTTAACTTTTTTTTCGCCGAGAACCGCATTTCTCTAACTTTTCTTTTAACAATTATTTTTCTATATTTCGTTTTATAATACTTTTATTAACTTTCCGAACACTTTTTTTTATTATAATTTTTTTCTTATTTGGTTTTATAATACTTTTATTAACTTTCATAATAATATTTTGTTTATGATTTTTTATATTTATTTTTTCCTCATTTCGTTTTATAATACTTTTTGAACTTTCCGAACATTTTTTTATGTTTTTTTTTGAATTTTATACCATTTTTTCATGAAGCATTTTTCTGTTCCCATTTTTGCCATACCCACCTCGTGAACTTCTTCGCTTTTTTTCGCCGAAAACAGCGTTTGTCTAACTTCTTTTTTTTTTTCTTATTTCGTTTTAAAATACTTTTATTAACTCTCCAAACAATTTTTTCTCAATTTTTTCCCATTTTTTTTTAAATTTTTGGGTTACACTAACCTAAAAATAATTAAAATGAACTGAAACGACAAAAACGAAAATTAATAATAACACAATATAACCCAAAAACAAGTAAAATGAACAGAAATGAAAAAACTACCCAAAAAATAATTAAAATGGTACTGAAATGACAAGAACTAAAATTAATAATGACCACAATATAATACAAAAACAAGTAAAACGAAAAGAACTAAAACTTAATGCAGAAAATATAGCACAAAAATGATGAACAAAAGTAACTGAAAGAAAAATATATAAAACGAACTGAAGAGAAAATGACAAACTAATAGATACCTAATGAACAAAAACTAACACAAAAATAATTAAAATGGTACTGAAACGACAAGAACTAAAATTAATAATGAACACAAATAACCCAAAAATAAGTAAAATGAACGGAAACGAAAATAATTAAAACTTAATGAAGAAAATGTAGCACAAAAATGATGAACAAAAGTAACTGGAACATATATAAAACGAACTGAAGAGAAAATGACAAACTAATAGATAATGAACAAAAACTAACCCAAAAATAATTAAAATGAACTAAAACGACAAAAACAAAAATTAGTAATGAACACAATAAAACCCAAAAAGAAGTAAAACGAGCAGCAAGGAAAAGAACTAAAACTTAATGAAGAAAATATAGCACAAAAGTGATGAACAAAAGTAACTCAAAAATATATAGAACGAAGTGAAGAGAAAATGACAAACTAATAGATAATGAACAAAAATTAACCCAAATATAATTAAAATGAATTGAAACGACGAAACCGAAAATTAATAATGACACAATATAACCCAAAAACAAGAAAAATGAACACAAACAAAAAGAACTAAAACTAATGCAGAAAATATAGCTTAAAAATCATGAACAAAAGTAACTCAAAAATATATAAAAAACGGAAGAGAAAATGACAAACTAATAGTTAATGAACAAAACTAACCCAAAAATAATGAAAATGGTACTGAAACGACAAGAACTAAAATTAATAATTACCACAATATAACCCAAAAACAAGTAAAACGAAAAGAACTAAAACATAGTAAAGAAAATATAGCACAAAAATGATGAACAAAAGTAACTGAAAAATATATAAAATGAACTGAAGTGAAAATGACAAACTAATAGATAATGAACAAAAACTAACCCAAAAATAATTAAAATAAACTAAAACGACAAAAACAAAAATTAGTAATGAACATAATATAACCCAAAAAGAAGTAAAAGATCAGGAACGAAAGGAACTTAAACTTAATGAAGAAAATATGACACAAAAGTGATGAACAAAAGTAACTCAAAAATATATAGAACGAAGTGTAGAGAAAATGACAAACTAATAGATAATATACAGAAACTAACCCAAAAATAATTAAAATGAACTGAAACGACGAAAACGAAAATTAATAATGAACACAATATAACCCAAAAACAAGTAAAACGAAAAGAAACGAAAAGAACTAAAACTTAATGACGAAAATATAGCCTAAAAATGATGAACCAAATTAACTGAAAAATATATCAAACGAACTGAAGAGAAAATGACAAAAACTAACCCAAATATAATTGAAATGGACTGAAACCACAGGAACGAAAATTAATAACGAACACAATATAACCCAAAAAACAAGTTAAACGAACACAAACGAAAAGAACTAAAACTTAATGAAGTATAGCACAAAAATGATGAACAAAAGTAACTGAAAAGTATATAAAACGAACTGAAGAGAAAATAACAAACTAATTAATAATGAACAAAAACTAACCCAAAAATAATTAAAACAAGATAAAAACAAATCTGACTAAAATTAATAAAGTAGAAAAGCGCGTCCTTGTTATTTCTTGAATTATATATTAGTCAATTATATGATTCGACCAACTATCACATTCGACCAACTGTCATTCGATCAACTAATTTGGCTTCTCTTGACATAATTTGTTATTTGCTGCGCCTGTCATTAATTTAGTCATTCCTCAGTTAGTGATTAATTTAATATTCCAAGCTTGCCTTATATTGTCAAAAAGCTCAGATAAAGGGCTGACTGAGATTGAGTTTATCAAGGCAAAAAATGTATCTTATCGAGCGTATCGTAAAGATATACGTGACGTATCGTAAAGTGAGACATAAAACGTGCTGCTGTCTATGTCATCATTATTTCCAAAGGAAAAAAAGCTCGTCGGATGAAAGGGCCCGTATTTTCTCATTTCCTTTGCGGTTATTTTAGGGAACATAGGATATCAATTCTCTTAACAGGTTGTTACCTATTGCAGACCGTTTGCTGGGCCATAGTTTTTCAATTTTCTTTTACTCCTTCATTGGGCGAATTAGTTCAGTTTTATGTTAATAATTTCTTTTATTAGCCGCATTTGCGCCATTCTCAGCTTATGCTAGTCCCTTAATGTACCGATAGAGGGCCCGAAATAAGATCTTCTTTCGTGATGCCCCTCATTAAGAAATCTGTATAACCGTATAAACCGTATAGAAAATCATTTTGGTTCCGTAACCAACGCGTAATGAATTGTATTGGTTTGGAAATCATGACGTCACGGTTCATGAGGTTCGGTTGTAATAAATTGGAACCGACATTTTGAGGATTTATAACCTTAAAATTTCAAGTAAGTAAATGAGTATTAACGAGGTGAATATTTGGAATAACCGTCGCCTTAGCTTCAGTCTCTAGTATATATGTGAATAATTTGCAAAAATTACTTGCCTGATAATGGACATGTTCTTCCTACAGGCGTCTTGTAATTTTTTCAAGCCGTTTATGTGTCGCTCGTACTCGTGAGGATCGTGCGTTTTCGGATACCTAAATGCGCAACAGTGATAGGGGTAGGTCAGCCAAGCTTCTTTGATGGACTGAAACAAGAAAATCATTAACAACCGCAGTATAGGACCAACTGCGAGTTGCGCCATTGAGTTACTCTTTACCCTTGTTCAGGGGGCCCTAGTAGTGTATTTATGAGAGTGAGTCATCACGGAGGAGATCATTTACCCCCTCCGCTCCGGGAGGATCCGCTCTCATGGTGAAATAAAATATTGAATCCCTGTAGAACTTTAATATATTTGCTATCCTTGTTTACCTTAAAGATACCAACATAAAACATGAGGAGCATAATTTTTCTAACGCCTAAACTCGTCGTTATCCCAAGCCGCATTTTGATGGTTGCCAGTATAGAGGTTAGGATTTCATCATAGTAAACAACCTGAATTATCGTTATTAATTAATTTTTCAAAATTTTAAATTATTGTATACTTCTACATACTTTCACACTCAACTCATACCTATATAAGACCTGTCTAAAGCTGTGTACAGACCTGTCTAAAACTGCATGAAGCTATAGATAACTCTATATACATCTTTACACGTCAGTAGGTGTAAAGGTTATGTTTTAGACCAAAAAAAAAGATCACTAGCGATCCCTAGTCCTCCTACCACAGCGCTGCTTTTTTTTTGCTGTTTTTGTTATCTGTTTTGCTGTCTGTTTTGCTGTTATACTGTCTGTTTTTGTGAATAACAGCAAAACACACAGTAAACCAGCAAAACAAACAGCAAAACAGACATCAAAAACAGCAACAAAATAGCAAAAACAAGAGTGGTGTGGTAGGAGGACTAGGGATCACTAGTGCACACCTACTGACGTGTGAATATGTATAGACAACCAAAACAACAAAAACAGCAAAAAACAACAGCTGTGTGATAGGAGGACTAGGGATCACTTCTGTCAGTGCTAGGAATCAACCTCACACACTATCAGAATAATAAAACTAAAATACTAAAGAACTGTTCAGTGCAAGTAAGCAAATTCTTTGGTTTTTATGTGAACGACATTACCAACTTTACCGAATTTTGTAAATCTAAAACAAGACTTAAACACAAAATATAATCAATACAAATAAATAGGGAATTACAGAACCATCCTGCCAGACTTTATTAGGCACGTAATAAACTCGGCAGAAGAAAAGAAAGAGCAATCCAATTTTCTTTCGCCTGTGGCTTAGGAAATTTGAACGTAAATCCAAAATATTATCACCCACGTTATTATCCTCGAGAAAATTCAAAGACCCCGATAAAACCTGATAGGGCTCCATAAAATTGCCTGTGTGACACATACATCGACATCGACACGAGATCTATATTTGCAAGTATTAGATCGACGGGCCCGTAAATGCTTTCACGAAAGCATTCAGATTTCAAAGTGCAGTGATTCGAATGAAATGTAAATCTTTCAAGATAAAATATGGCATGCAATTTCCACAAAATGATTCCATAGCTCTCTATTCCGTTACGTGACGAAATGCATGTGACACTAACCAACAAGGTCACTTAATATTATGTCAATGTCATTCAAGGTCAAGAGTATAAAAGGACACCTTGGAGAAAGAGTGTGGAGGGCGGTCTTCGTCATAAATATCCTACTGGCGATGGCGTATTACCTGCTGGCTTATTTTTATGGTTAGCGGAATGCGCGAGTAGTATAGAAGGCGGGGTTCTGTGACACTGGATTGCATCTAGCCCTTATTAGCGTAAATGACATCATCCGAAGAAGTGACGTCATCCGAAGAAGTGAAATATCAGTGAAAAGAACCTTCGACAATGACCAGCGGCTGTTGACCAAACAGGCCTTATGCTAGACGTCATCCGAAGAAGTGACGTAATCCGAAGAAGTGAGATTTCAGAGATAAAAGAACCGTAGACAATGACCGGAGGCTGTTGACCAAAAAGGCCTTATTGCAAAATAAATGTCAGAAGGATGTGACCGATGTATTACTTTGTTTGTTTGTACGTGGCAGGTTCAATGTCGCCATTGACGTAGCGCATAATTTGTTTGTAAAAATTCGTTAGTAGAATGTGCAAGTAAATATATATATATAAAAAAATGTGATCCCTCCCTATAAATCTCACTCAATAAAATCACCTCAGTCATAGTTTCTTTAGCTTCTCATTTTAAATTGAAGAGTGTAACAGTGAATTAAACCAAGTTGATATGTTTGAAACCTTAGAATTTAGTTGTTTATATTGTAATTTTCAGGTAAAAAAAATGTTTTTAAAGATTATAAAAGTGTATGTAAAATACTTAAACATCGCGATAAATGATTAATCTGTCATGTATTTGGAGTTAACAGTTTCAGGTCTAGGATTATGTTATTAAAATACCAAACAAAGTAATAAAAGCAATGTAATTAAAAAGTATTTTATTTTATAAATGTAATCTACAAACAACAATATTATTTTTATCAATTCAACTATTATGTTTATTATCAAATCCTAACCATTTACCATAGACCTTGGATCATTTACGTTTTAAAACTTTCTCAACTAAGTAAATATCAGGGTGTTTCACTCTTTGCAATTGAAGTTAATAGAATCCACCTTTGATTTCTTGTTGGTTGATATCTTGAAGTAAATACGTTACTGGATTAGTATATTGTATTTTTTTAACAATAAAAATTTCTGTAAACCAATTAGAACGGTATTGTTTATCAAAAACACCTCTAAACTTTGAGATGCGTACATGATCGCCTACAGAAAACTTAGGTTTCGATGTCATCTTAATTCGACTGTACACTGTGTTCAGTAAAAGCTTTTCATGTTTCCTTGTTATTTCAGAAGGTCTTATACCTGTTGTATGTTTTTTATTGTTGTACTGAAGGACTATTTGTGGTAACAAGTTAATCCATTTGTATGAACCCTGAACACTAAATTCCTCCCACATCATAGATTTTAACGTTCTATTGACCCGTTCTACTATTATAGATTCTTTTTTCTCACTATAAACCACATAATGGTTAATATTATATATTTTTAATAAACTCTTTACTTATTTTCCTAAAAACTCTTCTCCTGCGTCAGTACAAAAGTTAATGGGCACTTGTTTTGTAAATACATTTTCAAGAGCTGTAGCAACGTTCTTAGCAGTTTTAGTTTTTAGTGGATATGTCCACACATACTTAGAAAAACAATTAATTGTCGCTAAAATGTATTTATTTTCATATTCCTTCATATCAACCAGATCAGCTTGCATAAGATCCAATATAGATTTAATATTTAATTAATCCTAGCAGGTTTATGAAGTTCTTCAACAATGTCACGTTTCACCTTAGTAACTAAACTGTCAGCCATTATTCTATTAAATTAGCCTTCTGTAACTCTTCAATTATTTATCTCGTTTGTGTGACTTGTATTACCAGCGGACTGAGAAGCTATAAGTAATCTCAGTCTTTCGACAAGCTCGTTTGGGTCATCCCAAAAAACATAATCAACCGAATTAGTTGAAACTTTCATTGGCATATCATTACCCTGTTTTTCCCACTCTTCATTTTCTACATTATCTTCATCAGTATCCTCATCAGATTTGGTATTTGATTTAATTGATTTAAGAACTGTAACTTTATTATTTTTACTTGATTTATTGATGTGCACTTGTTTTCGATAATATACGACTATAATTTTTTGCATCGACTTTTGATAAATTGCAGGAATATTTTTATTGAAAAGCAATCCATAGAGTTCTTGAGTACTTTTATATTTTTTTCCAGCAATTATCAAATCAGGTCCATCAAAGTCTAGAGGCTTATTACCAATATAAAATCTTTCAATGTCTTTATCAAATTTTACACAAAATGAACCATCTGATTCGTCATTTTTAGGATCATTTATGAATTTTTTTATATATTGTAAGGGTAATGTTGCTCATAATAGTCTTTATTGATTTTTCATGAATAGTCTTGTTAGAAAGCCCCCAATTATAATATTTTAATTGGTCTTCATATTGTTGTTGTTTCCTAGCCTCTTTTAGTTCTTCAATCATATTTTCATAATCATTTTTCTTAAATCAGTAGGCTTAGTTGCTGTTGAAAAGTTTAATTTTCTTTTCATGCGTGGAGCTGATAATAGATGTTGATGCTAATGGTTCTGATGTTATTAATTTTTGATCATATTCATCATCATCATCATCGATAGAGTCAACATTACTATCATTAGATAATTCTCTATTCAAATTTTTAATTACAGGTGACGCAAGCTGCTGCTGTTGTTGTTTTAAAGTGCTTTGCTGCTTCTTTTTTTGTTGATTCAAATTAATCTCAATATTTTTTAAATGTTTTGTTATGGGTTGGAAAAGGTCTTCATGTGCTATTTGTGTATGTTTTAGTAGATTTAATTTATTTTGAATTAACTTTTTTTTGACAACTTTCCCTGAAGATGGTTTAGTTTTTTATGTGATTTTTGTTGTTTATTTTTTATCTTTATTACTTAAGGTCAGGTAGTGAACTAATGATTTACTAGTTGAAATTTAGATATATATGTACTTATCAAAGCCAATACGATATCTACCTTCATTAATGTTATTATCCTTAAAAATTGATAAAAACTGATATGTTTTTATTCCGACAGTGAGCACAAGTACTTTTAAAATCATCAAAAGACATATCTGTCCCAACATGGTCTGAATATACATGATGTAAATTCATATCATCTTGTTTAAATTATATCTTATTAAATGTTTTGGAATTTTAGCGTAGGTTTGACATAAATAAAAACAATCAATGCTATTATGACGCCCCATGCTAAAATATTCTTTAATAACATCTTGTTTATGACATGCTACATCATCAAATATAAAAATGGAGTTTGGTTTTACATCTGATGGTGATAAGATTGTTTCACTATTGCTAAAAGGAAAGCAACCAATGCTTTTTATGGGTTTCAGTAGATTCTCCAAATATACATATTTAGGTTGATATAAAGATTTTGAGTACAGATAAACATTTTCAAACTTTAATCCGTTGTGATGTTCCAGAAGACTGATCATTGTGTTGGTTTTACCACAGTTTGAAGGCCCTGCGATAATACACGTTATGGAAGATGGTAACAACACACTATGCCGATAAGTTTTGGATTTAACTACATCATGATTGTCAACTTTTAAAGTAGTTTTTTGTTTCACCACTTTCTTCATTGTACTGGTTTAAGAGCTTTTGGTAAAAATGACTTAAAATGCAAGAACAATCACATTTATAACAGTTAAATCTTATCATTCATTGAAGTAAGTTCAAATCGTATTTAATAAGATACTATTTAAGTCATGGTGAATTCCAAGGAAATGGTCTGCTATAAATAAATTACCCTTTGAATTACATAGGTATACCAGGTTATAATTACTGTGGACCTGGGACAAAATTAAAGAAACGATTAGAACATGGTGATGTTGGTGTGAATGTGTTAGATGAAGCATGTAGTGAACATGATATAGCATATTCAAATAAAAAAGATTTAACTGAACGACATCAAGCTGATAGAAAGCTTCTGAAGCATGCGAAGGCTAGAACTGCATCATTGGATTCTTCTTGGCGAGAAAAAATGGCTGCTGTTGGTGTAGCTGCGGCTATGCACACTGAGATTAAGTTAGGTATGGATATTGGAGGGGATAATTTAAAAAAACTAAAGAAACAATCTCATTTAAATCAGTTTAAAATGAACGGTTCCAAAGAAAGTGTCAGTTCTGTTCAGCAAAGTTCCAAAATTATGAATGAAAGTATATAATCATTAAAAAATCCAACTGAAGCTACTAAAATAAAAAAGCAAAAATACTAATAAAGAAAGAAAAACAACATATTGATAACTATCATGAAAGACAAATTAAGGGAAAAATTCAAAATACAACACAAAGAACGAAACGAAAACTGAATCTAGAAAATGAGCTTAAACAAGATTTACAACAAATTAGTAATCTTAAACGAAAATTAGAATCTGATAGTGATACTGATTATGAAGATAATAAAAAAATATTATTAGAATCAACACAGAATTTATCATCTTCATCATCATCATCATCATCATCATCAAGGAAGAGGGTTTTGAGTGACAGTGATTCGGATGAAGATACCAATGTACCAATTAAAAAGGTGAAAACTTTCTAATATCAAATGTATAAAAGTTGTGTAAAAATTAGTTAGTTTACTAGTAGCATTATAACATAACACACACATAGTTAAAATGGCATAAGTTAGGGTAAATAGCAACCATACTAAACAGTCAAGAAAACATCAAAAGAAACGTACCGTAAAACGAAAATCAAAAGCTAGAGGAAAGAAAATTAGTTTTACTAGTTTTTAATCAATTACATCTAAAATAAAAAAAAATATTTTAAAGGAAAATCCAAAAAGCATAGATAATGCTCTTAAAATTGCTTTTAGAACTACTAACAAAGTAAAAAATAAAATTAAACAACCAATAGTGGTGAAAATTCCTAAAACTGGAGGCATATTACCACATATTCCAATATTTGCTGGTCTAAGTGCCTTAGGAGCATTAAGTGGTGGGGCTGCAGGCATAGCAAATGCGGTGAGTGATGCTCGTGTTGGAAAAGAAAAATTACAGGACGTCATAATCGAACAATGGAGGCTATAGCAATGAGTAATTTAAAGCTATATTTAAAGCCATACAAAACTGGGCTAGGTCTTTTTTAAACCATGGATTGAATTTAAAAACAAGAAAAAAATACCACTAGCATTACCCGAGCAAGCCCTATCTAATTGTGATTTGGAAAAATATGCTAAAAAGTTAAAAATAGCTAATTTTAGAGAATTTTTTAGGCGAGGCTCCCTACCCTTGGGTAGCCTTAAATGGCTTAAATGAATCTGAAAAATATTACATGCATTTATTTAACATTATTGTTATCAATGCTTGTGACCTTTCGCTATGACACATAGGTAGCCGAAGCATAGAAAATAGTAATGATAACGTAAGCAAATATCACAAGAAAAAATTATACGTAAAATTTGATGTACCTAAACTCTTTTGTGCCACCTTATACAAAGTTTTCGTTTCGATTTTCGGATTCCTTGTTAAATTCACCTTAATTTGATGTGAAACTCAATACATTTTGAAGCGATTTTAAATTAACGCATTTTTATCACTATAACTTTTTTATGACTGGATTTATAAAAATTTTGTGTAGATTTTCTGATTCCTTGTTCAATCGCCATTAATTTGATGTAACGCTCAATATGTTTCGAGCGATTTTAAGTTAATGCCCTTTTAGCACTATGCGCAGTTGGTTTTTCTCGAAAACTACAAAGGTGAGATATGCGTACATAGTGCCAAAAGTGCCTTTGGCATTCCCACTGATATCGATCTTTATAATAAATATATATTTGAGAAAAACAGGTTCAGGCCTTTTTGGGTGATGAATTAGGCAAAAAAACATATCCACTTATTAAAATATTAAACCTAAACTGTATCGAGTGCTGTTAGTTTGGATGACGTTTTTTTTTACGAGGATCACTTAGGTTCTTATCATCGTAAGATATCTATCGATTCGAATACTTTCTCTGTCACATGCATGCTCTCGCTCTGTCTATCTTACACCTATTATCACATATTTACCATCCTACTTGCACATTCGACTAACGAATTTTTACAAACAAATTATGCGCTACGTCAATGGCGACATTGAACCTGCCACGTACAAACAAACCAAGTAATACATCGGTCACATCCTTCTGACATTTATTTTGCAATAAGGCCTTTTTGGTCACCAGCCTCCGGTCATTATCTACGGTTCTTTTAACTCTGAAATCTCACTTCTTCGGATTACGTCACTTCTTCGGATGACGTCTAGCATAAGGCCTTTTTGGTCAACAGCCTCTGGTCATTGTCGAAGGTTCTTTTTACTGATATTTCACTTTTTCGGATAACGTCACTTCTTCGGATGATGTCATTTACGAAGCTGATAACGGCTAGATGCCATCCAGTGTCACAGAACCCCGCTTTCTATACTACTTGCGCGTAGAGTAGAAGTAGATAAACAAACAGAATACTACCGCAATTTCGCCCATACTTACATGTAAATCTCCATAAGAAAATTTAAGGACCTATGTGGTTAAAGTGTAGCATCAGTGAACTAATCGAACATTTAATATCATTCCTAGTATTTGTAATCTGACATCACCGCGAATATCCTAATATTGCTATTAATTATATGTTCCATAATGTGCATATAATACTGCCAATTAATGGAAATTACCTGGTGAATAAATCTAATAAAGCATACAGAACTGATATCAGAATCATAAATTTTGTAAAGAAAATGTCTCTTAAAAAAATAGCCCCACGTTGGGCGCCAAATTTGCAACACGCTTTTCTTAATAATTTTAAAAATGAAGGATTTTAATTAGAGCCAACTAACCAAAACTAACCCTTACTACTGAAATACACTTCCGTATGGAGTAAATAACCAAAATAGAGCGAAGTTACCCACGAATGTAATGCCGTCGTTTCCTAAATACAAAATATGAAGTTTGAGACCAACACCTTGTTGAATCTGCTTATTACCGTTTGAGTAAATCGACTTTTATAGATCGCAATGCAACGGTTTCATAGCTATAGGGGCGTGTCCGGAAATGATTTAGATTAAGTTTCCGGGTCCGGTATGGGAAGTAATGTTTGTAATTGGTCGGATCTGTTCTGCTTACAGATTAAGTACTTAAACCGGCTGACGTTAGAAGGTGCTGTAATTGCGGGGGTATTCTCTTTGCTTATCTACTAGTGAAAAAACAATTATGTGGCTTAATCGAAAATTCGATGTTAAAGGTATATAAAAACAGAATAATAAGCACAAACATTGATTGAAAATAACTTTCGGTATGGAATATATATGAATGTTTTTTCGATAACTCTAAGGCCTTTACATTTCCAACGACTTTTTTTGTAGACCAGGCCTACGCGAAAAGCATTCCTATTGTGGCAAAGAGGCAGAAGTTACGCGGCGTGAAGCGAAAGGGCGTAAAGTGAAATAATAATTGGAGTACGTGTGAAGTTGCCTAACTAACTTATAGCTTTGTTTTAGGTTTTACCGGGTAGAAAAGTTTGAGAGCATTTCGGCGTGAATTCAATGATTATAACAACTTGACAATTAACCGGGGAAATGGGTGTCAGTTTTCTAGTTATGCGCCACGGTTAATTGGTAACTGTTTTGTATTACTTTTCATTGAAATCGGATATATTCGTCTTGCAAGTTACTACCCACATTAGTGATAAAACTAATGTAAAAAACACCTGATCCTTTAAACAATAGCATATCAAAAATCAAGTGGAGTAAAATCCGGAGAACGTGGAGGCTCCAATAACAACACGTCGTCCAAGCCGACGCGACGTCGAGGAAGTATATAATATGATTACGATAAATCTGTTAAAATAGTTAAATATTTACAGTGCAGTAAAGTGCTAAGTGAAATTCAGATAAACTAAATAATTACCTAAATTAAATATCCACACCCCTCTTAAAAGCTGTATTATGAAACAGGGAACAAAACCTATAAACCATTCAACCTATACCTCAACAGAAAGACATACGTGCTCTAGTAATGGGGAAGAGTGTAAATTCATTTGGTTTTTGACCAATAGATATTGCTATTGTTCTATTGAAGTGTCTTCTTTATTATCTCTTCTCACCTGACGTAGATCGCATAGGGCAATATAGGCAATAATTACCCAGTGCTATAAGGCCATATTTAAGCCTTCCGTTCACAATTAAATGTTATACGACCCGAGCGACGCTACAAGTTCAAAAACCTTGTGATCGAAATCCTATATAAGCCGAAGACAAATCGCTTTTGTCTGAATAATCAAGGCAAAGAACTTCGTACTCTTAACGCCATCCATACGAATCGAGTTATTTCGACGGGAGGTCGCTTCCCTCGGGTTGAACGTAAGACAACAACTGTGGCCCCAATAGCGCATATTGTACGTTTAAGGGATATATGAATATTCAGTTATCCGTCAATTTAAGCGTCTTTCTTCGAACAAATGGTATTTTAATTTCGCCCTGCGGCTTTCGTGGAAGTTTCTTCACGAGTTCCACAGATATTAGTGTGTTTAACCCTACTAGTTTCAAGGTACTTTTCAACCCGAACTGGTATCAACGGTATCGAATATCCAAGGTTACATGATAGAGAGAATAAGAAACTATAATAACTCGACATAATTACAGTACTGGTTGAACTATCAAATTTCAATCGTGCCGCTGTTTTTTTTTTCGTTTTATACACAAATAATATGAGGTTCATTTGAAATGCATTTTTCTTTTAAACATAATATTTGATGCGTATTTAGTTGTTTTAAAACAAATATTAATGTTATGGCTATTTTTATACAAAAACAGCAGTAGAAAAACTTATTTCAGTATATCTATCAATTTCAATACGCAAGTTTGTTCGTTATTGGAGGCTTAATATTTCCTGAAGGAAAAAGAGCCACTGTTTTTGTACAATGCAATATTAATAAAACCATCCTTGCCCATAGAGTGTTAGAAGCGCTTGCTGAGTGTAGGAGGCCCTATATAACTTCCTCCAATGTATCTACTTTTTGTTTGTATTGTATGTTGTTAAAGATTATTCCAATTAATTATTCTTAAACTTACACACATTTGTTATATTTTCGTAAACATTTAATGAGCGCGGCCTTCTCAAAAGAGCGTCGGGTCTTAACAGAGCCACGATCATAAATCTAATATTTGCCTTAGTAATTTTAACTAAATTTATCTTCACCTTTATTTCGCTTTACTTTCTTTTATCTAGATGCTTTTTTCGCTGCAGAGCTTACCGAGAGTAAAAGGTTTTTCCTTTCCTTAATTCCATCACGCGGATTGTTAAAGCTTTTTTATAACGAAGGCAACACGGTCGTCTCAATCTGGTTTTATGGTTATCGTTCCTGTTATAAAGTTACTTAACTTTTTCCGTTCATATAGAATGTACAGAGACGTTAAGCTGTAGTTGACAGCGTGAACGCGTCTGTGAGTTGATTATTATCCGTTCCACTTTCTTCTGGATCATAAAACCGATTTATTAATCCACTGTACTCCCCCACAATAGAATTCCATAGGCCAATTAATTGGCTGTTATAGAGACCCTTACAAGCTTATCGTATTATTACGTATGTAGGAGTAGAGATTAGTTATATGATTTTTAACCTAAAATGTTGATTAATGAACTGTTACTGGCACAAAATTGTGTATACCCCTATCCAAATCAAAATATTTCTTTTTATAATATTGCATTACAGTTAGAAAGTAATAATTGGAAAAAAAACTGTTGGGATCCAGATTTATATGATATTATTTTCTCTCTAAATATTACAAGATATTTCACTTAAATCTTTTGGACACACTTTGTAATTTATTTTGTAGCCCGCATAACCGTGTGAAGTACGATACACATCTTTTTGGTAAATTTAACTGTAAATTAAATTTTAACTTAAATGTAAAACTCAATATGCCCCTGGAACATAATCAACATAAACAACAGAAATGTTAGCATTTAATACCCGTTAGCATCAAATAAGAACAATTTAAATTTTATTTGTTAAAGGAAGTGTGTTATTGATAACATACTTCTCCCAAAAACTCTCATATTTAAGCTTGAAACATATGTTGTACTTTTTCTATGTTGAATCCCAAAGGTTATCTGTTACCAACACTTTTCTTGGCTGTCTGTCGAACCATCAAAATGTGTTCCCCAGTCTGGGCGGTTGTATTTAACAAAACTTATTACTTTAATTTGAAAATTAAAGTTTTCTCTACATTCTAACAATTGAAAACTTTAAAAAGGTTTGCTTTATCAGAAACTCCATTCGTGGCAAACATAAAATGATTCTCCATTTATATTAAAGCAGTTGTAAGATTATTGAGAACGTGCCTAAACATAATGTTTATGAGAATTTTTTTCTTAAAATGTCTCATGGAATTGTTATCTAATTTTAACGTGGAAAATTGCTTTCTACATTTTGTATTTTATTTTGTAAATCACATAATCTTAGTAGGTATGATACACACATTATTTCGTGAACTAATTTTAAAATAAACAACTGCTATGTATTTTAAATGTAATGAATTAAAACCGTTGTTGTTATTTCAAATTCTTCTACTTGCTTCCTTCCCTCGTGAAACTTTTTCCAAATATTATGTTTTATTTTGTGAACCGCATAATTCTATGAGGTATGATACACACTTTCTTTCATGAGCTAATTGTAAAATAAACAACTGCAATACATAATTTAAATTTAATGAATTAAAATTGTTTTTTCAAGTTCTTCTACTCGCTGCCTTCCTTCTTGAAAAACTTTCTATATTTTATATTTTATTTTGTAAACCACATAACTATAGGTATTGTGGCGGCTTTACGTCTCCCACACTTGCCTTGTATATAACATTAGAAATTAGGCTGTATGCACCATTTTTGTACATATCACCCTGTATATATTTCGCCTTAGGTGGTTTTTATTATATTAGATTTTTAGGTTTTTCCCTCAATAACGCCGACATTGTAAATATGCATTAGCCCTAGAAAACCCTCCTTGTAAAATATTAATCTCAAATCGGCTAGCCTGAAGCTCATAAACCTCGACCCTCGTAAAGGTAAAATATATTCAAACTTTTCCATCATAAAATCCAATCGGGAAAAACCCAAGTATAGGTAGCTCCGAAGGTACTTCGGCAAGGAGATCCGGATGAAGAGAGGGAAAAACGAGCCGACGAAGGGACACGATTCGACTGAGAGAATGAGTTCATCTAGACAGATCATACAGGCATATCTTCTGAGACCGCTCTCTCAGTCAGGCATTCATTTCTAACAACATCCTAGAGTAATTCTATTAGATTTAAGTATAACGACAGAAATATAGTTTGTTTTCTGTTCGCAGGTAGTCACGTTAGTTTTATTTACGCTCCCCCTCCAGTGATAGAAAAAGGCGATTGTTGTCAGTATCATACGACAGCAACCCGCCAAAGTGGTGACCCCGACGTGATCTGATCGTGAGTGTAAACAGTGTGTAGTGCCGTGCAATCAGAACATTGAAGATACGTGTAAGTACTTTTGCAAATAACATTGAGTTTTCGTCTTTTCTGACTTTTTCCGCGCTCAAAGTGATTTTTTTTCTCTCGCTTAAAATGCCTGACAGTGTAGTAGCTAGTGACGCCTCAGTCCCGATCGCGACAAATTCCGCGCCGCGACTCCCGGATCTTGACCCGACGGACCCCGAATTATGGTTCGTGATCGTCGAAGCGTGTTTTCATCGCGCAAACATCACGGATACTCAGCAGCGATATCTAGAGATTCTCGCAAAATTGCCTCCGCGGTATATCAAGGAAGTCCGCGACGTAGTGACCCGGCCAGTAAACAACTACTCGTATGATGAACTCAAACGGCAACTCAATAAACGGTTAAGCATCAACCAAGAGCAGAAAATCAGGCAGCTTTTAGAGACTGAAACCATGGGCG
>MU190023.1:21441-43717 GCA_016904865.1 Pissodes strobi
TAAACTTTTCATTATACTAAGTATGATTGAATAGGATGGTGTGCTTTAGAACCTGTTTTGATAACATTCAGTTTATCAAATGAGTAACTGAAAAGCAAACGTTGTTAAATATTTTAGAGAGAGCTTTCAGATGCAGCTTGTTTTTCAAGCAAATTAGAGGAGAATATGTGACTGTGAACTAAGCGAAAGCCTTCAGCTACTGTGTTTAGTGGAAACCATTGTTTAATTTAATTTAGGCTGTTATCATAAAGGAAACAAAACTAACGAAAACAAAATGCGACAAGATCTTAAAACGCTGTCATTTACACACAGTTCTTTTCTTTAATGTCCTCCCCATTATTTTTGAACAATTAATATTCGTAAACTGGAACTTGGGATTGAGTAATAATTACATAAATGCATCGTTTTAGTGTCAAATTGAGAAAAATTAAGTTGGCGGCTAGGCGCCATTTTCAAATAAAACTTTAAATGTGAAAGGTGACTTCCCATTTAAAGTTTCATTCCAAAATGGCGCCTAGCGACCATCTTGATTTTTATTTGTCATTTTGACACTAAAACATAATATTTATGTAATCTTACTAGATCCTAATTTAATTCGTTAAAAAAATAATGAGTGGGGGAAGAGAACATTAAATGCATTCATACTTTGAGACGTGTTACGATAATTGAAACATTTAAGTGGGTATTTTTTTAAACATCTGGCAAAATGATGTTTACAAATATATCTTAATAATGCTTATTTCAAATAAGAATATAGTCTGTCTGAATCCCGGATGTGCGTTTCGCATAAAAAAAATATATATTTAGTGCCCATTTTGTTACGACGAAATAAACCTAAATAACACTCTCGGTAATTTATTTAATTAATTCCATCTTCGCCCCCAACTGCTGGCCAATGATTAATACAAGGTTCTTTCGGTCAAATACTTAACTATTCATTATGTAGCGTTTCTTAAATGGACGTTGGGGATAAGTCGAACGGAAAGTTCCGAGAAAATGTCCCTAGGGTTGAGCACGCACAATCTTGGTGTGTTCCGATATCAAATAAAGGTGGGCCTGTTTAGAACAAAGAGGCAAAGTTCCTGAGTAGAATATACACAACTTTTTAATATAAACTGGATTATTTAATCAATTTAATGGTTTGGAAATAAGTTATTGAAACAAATATCGAGAAGGTTCTGTGGATTAATTGCAGTGCTTGCCCATCATGGAACATTCTTTCCAACAACTCCATTTTCCATCTATACAGGATAATGCAAATTAAGCATATCAAAAGTTTTACGGCTATGAATTGTTCTTTTAGATTAAAAAAGTGGTTTCCATAAAATCTCAAAACCATACGATGACTCCGCCTCAACCATACACAATAATTCATGTACGGTACTCAAATTAGATTAGTGAATTAGTTCAGTACTACACAACTTATAGCAATACGATTGTCACTTTATCTTAAAAGTTTTTAGTAAATTATAAATATTTACTAGTATTAATTAGCTATCAATTTTATTGTTTTCTGATATTTCATTACACTTGGTAGATTTCGCTTGTACCTTACTGACGTGTACGTATTTTTTTAAATAAGCTTCCGGAAATATATGAAATAAAGAGAGATAAGTATTATTTTTGTAAATGATTGGGTATTTTATTGATCTAAATATTGAGTTTATTAATCTGTCGGAGTAAGTATTGTGCCTAAAACTGATTTTGGTTTTTTGTATACCATTTTTTTTAAAATTACGAGTCGAGTCACCGATGAGAGTCACCACAAATTTTTTAGATACTGTCTCGTCCATG
Source organism: Pissodes strobi (assembly GCA_016904865.1). Taxonomy (NCBI): domain Eukaryota; kingdom Metazoa; phylum Arthropoda; class Insecta; order Coleoptera; family Curculionidae; genus Pissodes; species Pissodes strobi. Next base: position 23,236 of record MU190023.1, read on the forward strand.
TCTCTTTTGTAGATAATATAGTTCTTATTTTGTTACCTATTCGACGTAAAGTTAGATCTAAAAAGCTATTTTTATTGCTGATATCAAGTTCTAAGTTCGCTACATATATCCTCCGAGTAACTAAAAAACGTGTGAAATTCCACAAAATCTCGAAGCCATGATAGGATGACTTCAACACATGCATATACATATTCATGTACGGTATTCAAATTAGAATAGTAAATTGGCTCAATACTCCACAACTTATAGGAAAACGATGGTCAATTTACCTTAAACGTTTTTATTAAATTATAGGTATGTGTTAGTGTTAATTCACCATCAACTTTATTGTATTCTGATATTTCATTATACTTAGTAGATTTTGCTTCTATTTGACTGACGTGTATGTTTTTTTTTTTTAAATAAGCAGAGAGAGAGATAAGTATAATTTTTCTTAATGATTGGATATTTTATTTAGTTAAATATTAAGTTTATTAATCTACCAGAGTAAGCATTGTGTTTAAAACTAATTTTGGCTTTTTGTATGCTATGTCGATGAGTCACCGAGGAGTCATCACTGATTTTTTAGATAGCTTCTCGTCCATGTTTTTTATAGATAATATCGCTCTTATTTTGTTACACATTTGACGCAAAATTAAGCCTAAGGAGCTGTTTTATTGCTGATATCAAGTTCTAAGGTAACTGCTGAATTTACTGAGAATATGGTTTAATTCACACCTTAGAAGGGATGTTACAATCGAGTTGAATTTCAAAATCCAAATTATCTATTTCAGCGAGTTCGAGATCATATAAAACTAATTTGTGCAATCACATTACTTATTGCACATCAGTTAGCTCGTTTGTAAAATGTATTGCTGAGACTAAAATAGGCTGATTTAGAGTTTGTTTAACGGTATCATACTAGTTTTTGAAAGATTTCCACGATTGTGTTTAGTTTATGTGAGCCCAACGTCCAGAGGCACGAGAATAATCACAGGGTTGATATTATTATTGATTCGCCCATGAAGTACCAGGATTTTTTTCGCGACAGTCATTTTGTTTAATATAATCTTTAAAATAATTTTTCGATATTTAAACTATTCTTATTTGATAATTAGGCACAGGACACGATCGACTCGAATGATATTTCTTGCTTGTGCAATTGAAAAATGGCACATCTTTTAGCGTCATTTCTAGTTATTTGGCGGGTAGTGGGAATATAATTACACTATTTGCTTCTCCATCGATTTAATCTGTTATAATTTGCTATAGGTTGAAGTCGGGGGAGATGACCCACCACTTTTTTTTAAATCATAAAAACCAAACACATTAAGGCTTTGTACTCAACGGTAAGGTAACAAAAATCACATCGCACGTTGCCACAAAAAAGTTAAATAAAACAATAGAAAAAACCATCCCGACTAGCTTGGGCGAGATGGCGCACGTCTTAAAATAATGTCGGGTTAGATGGCTCTCAAATAAAACTTTAATAAAATGCAACAAAAACGATACAACAAATACCAAAACGCTCAAGTTCTAAACGTTACTGCAGATCCTTTTTCTTTCCATACCACAAGCGTATGTTCAAAAAGTACTGCATCCCTCATGTAGCCACCTAAAATATTCGATGCAATTGATCCAATTTTCTTTACTTTTTGTGGTTTGATAATAAATTATCTAACCCATACATTTATTTTCGTAATCGTCATCACTATCACCTTCGCTTTCATTCCATCAAAACTTGTGTTTCACTTTCTGATGCTTCCGCTTATCACATGACTTTTGGTTTCTTCCATATTTCCTTGCCTTGTTCTACTCCAGTTAAGACAGTAGCGAGCTATCGATTACGCTTACCCATAGTATTAACCCTTGAGGATGATGGTACAGGACATATACTGTCCAGCGTTTCTCCAGAAAATTCAGATTCTTTTTCATTGTGAGTACCTAAAGTTGTTGGTAGAACACAAGGATCGTTGCCGGACAAAGTATTTGTAATTTCCCCAGGATTTTCAGAAATAGTCTGTTTATTACTTCAGATATGCATATGCTGAAATTTCATCGGGATTCAAAAGATAAATTCCCGTGGATTGGAAGGCAAAGACCGCATTGTGCACAGTAACCGATTTGGGCCATGCTTCTCCCAACATCTTTCCAAATTGTAACCTGGTGATAGCTCTGGTTGGATTTGCTCGAATAAATGCGTTGCATGCAAAGTAGTAATAGGACTTCATAGGACTTCAGTGCTTTAAAGAAATCTCGGTTTAGAGGCTGTAAAAATTGAGTCATATAACTTGGTAAACGTAACAGTGTGATATCATTCATTTCAGCGAATTTTCGTATTTCAACCGAGCTCTCACACTACAGGTCTCGCAGGCTTTTTAGAAATAAATTGGGTCTCTAACAACAAAAGGAAAACTAATGTGTTAACGTATGCCGATTTATCTGACATGACAACTGTAGCACCCGGGGGCATACCATCTTCATAGTAGTTTTTTTATTTGCCCCCTGAAAATACAAAGTGGGAGAATACAAGTGCCCTTTGCGTTGCAACGTACCATTAAAGAAATTGTTTCTCCCTTTTCTCTCGATGTGAATGTCGGCACATTCTTGAAACCTTTTTCGGCAATTACATACTCTGATCGGTTGTTTAATTGTAGACACGTTTCATCCATAATAAATATATTACTTGGGTTGATTATTAGGCCCTTTTCTTCAAGTATCTTTTTAGCAAGATTAAAACAATCAGAAACATCCTGTTTGTCCATTTCCTTAGCTCGGACAAGAGAAACAGCTTCGGAATTTCTGACAAAGAAATGCTTAGTCCTTTGAAGAAAATAACTAACCAATATTTATGGCATTAAATTTATGAATTATAATGCGTGGTAGATGCAAAACCATTCTTGTGTAATCTCTTTATACGCGCCACAAGTTCTCTCTCGTCCAATAGGGCTTCAGTCTGTTTTCCCTGGTCTTAGGGCACGATGCGGATTTTCATTGGATACGTCCCTAAAGCGAGCTAAGAGAGCATAGGCAATGTATGAGGTGGTCGAAAATTTCAAGATAAAACTTCTGGCATGGGAAACAAATCGACAATAACCATATCATAACCCTATACAAACTTCCACTCTTGTCGACATACGAATGCGCAACGCCCATTGCTAGAATTTGCAGCACTTCTATTAACCTAAATTTGTGACTGCTTATTACCTAGGCCCTAGTTATTGGGACTCCTAGATTGTCAAAAGCGTGACAAATACCATATACCGTGCCACACTCTTTCTCTGTTTAATAGCAGAGAGTAAAGTTATAGTTGATAAAAATTAGTATTGAAATAATACGAACAATAAAAAAAATCAAACGGTTCAAGACCAGTAAACAGAAATTAGTTATATAAGAAGTGGTAGTTGAGGAGAGTGTACAAATCCTGCTGCTCAGTGAGAGATAGGTCCGGTTAAGCGCGCCAGCAGCTCTCTACCAGTCGAATTGCAAACTGCCCATGATGTGCTAGGTACCACTCCTTAATAAAATTGTATAAAAATAAAGATAAAACATCTAAAACACTAGCCTGTGGCCAGCACAGCAATTCGATACAAAATCCCCAGTTAATTATTAATTACTTTTTTACTCGGGCTTAATTACTTCACTGACCCGAATCCCAGTCAGCAAGATAAAACTTCATTAAACCACTAAACCCTTAATTTAATTTTGTAATATTATCAAAAATATATAATATAATAGTATATGACATTGATAACCACCAAAATGAGAATTTCATTCTATAAACACTACTCCCTTTAATACTTTGCAATTAAATTTGGTAGAGTGACCCATTATGTGACTACGCAGGTATTTCGAACAATGTAACGAAGTCCAATACAGTAAGAATAGCAAAACTACTATAAATTGTATAATTAGTAGGTTATCTCGAAACATATTTATAATTTAACTAAAGATTTAAAAACTATGTTTTAAATAGAAGTTTGATTAAAGTGGTCAAATCAGAGAGTAATCTAATGGAATAAATTCTAATTTACAGATTGTGATAACATTTTAAGTTTGATTTGAGATATTAAACCCACTTTGCAACTAGAAGATAACATAATTTAATGGTATTTGACCATATAGACTATTTTAAGAGAAGACATAAGTTTTTCTTTAGGAATATTAAATTCATGAATACATTGTTTAAATACTATTTAATATTTACATCCATTCAAGGTGTTATGTTTGTAACGAGGGTTTCATAGGTGTGTGAAACCTCTATGACATATGACTTTCCCAGTCAGGCAGATAAAAATCCTTCAATGAAGAAATTAGGTTGATTGTAACTAATTCATCAAAAATACACACAGGCAACCAAAGATAAGTTTTACAAGAACCTATTTATGTAACCTTAGCTCAAAATACCATTAAGATGGTCTGAAAAATTCCAGATGCCGAGCTATCGACCGGTTCTACCCAATGACCGTAGAAAGTCAAGTATGGCCGTGGCCCATACACCGACCTAGTATTCCTTAAAAAAAACTTCAAAGTGTACTAAACTTGCCCTAAGTAGCGTGCACATTTAAATACGTATTTCGTGACCAAATAAGAAAATAAGCAATATATGATCCTACCCGAACTGGCTATCGTCTATACAAACTATAATCAAAGATAATTAAATAAATTAATAAATTGTAACCATAATTCCAGTACAATTAGACAACGAAATGGTACCAACGTTATTTTTGGACATCCGCGGCGCTACTGCACATCACGGAAGCGGTATGAATTTCAATTTTAGCCCTGTGTTGAAAAAATTAAAGCAGGTATCAGGCTATATATTTGCTGCATTTATCGGCATAACCGAAAGATGGCGCAGTGATGTTGAAATCCGATTAAATATTCGAAAAGTTTATTTGGCAGCAAAACATATACAATACAAATTTAAGTTAATTTTAAATATACGAAATTTAAAATGTTACAACCGGTCCCAGGAAGCACCTCTGTGATACAATCAAAAGGAATCGCATCTAAAAACATATATTTTCCAATATTTACGGCATTCATTTTTGAGGTAATCATGCCTACAATGGACCGGGTAGATGCAAAACCATTCTTGTGTAATCTCTTTATATGCGCCACAAGTTCTCTCTCGTCCAATAGGGCTTCAGTCTGTTTTCCCTGGTCTTAGGGCACGATGCGGATTTTCATTGGATACGTCCCTAAAGCGAGCTAAGAGAGCGTAGGCAATGTATGAGGTGGTCGAAAATTTCAAGATGAAACTTCTGACATGGGAAACAAATTGACAATAACCATATCATAACCCTATACAAACTCCCCCTCTTGTCGACACACGAATCCGCAACGCCCATTGCTAGAATTTGCAACACTTCTATTATCCTAAATCTGTGACTGCTTATTGTCGGCTATTCGCCGATTTTATAGTCAAACACTGAGATTCAACACAACGAATATACAGTGCTCAACAATTGCTAGGGATCATAGCGATTTTTCTAAATCACTTTTTATGTAAAATCAATAGATATGAAAAATGTTGATATGCAGGCCTTGTTATCAGTTGTACACATTCCAAATTAAAATTCATTGTTGTGGCTGGCCACATTTGCCTTTTTGCCACCGTTAGCAAAAAAATTGATATGGAATTCAGATATTTGTTTTTTTATATCTTCATTTTGCTTCAGTTTTTGACGGTAGTAAATTTATGACTTTTATTAGTTTGACATATGCCTCGAACACGTTTACAACCTGTTCATATGCAACAAGTTGTGCAGTGGCTTAACTAGGGGTTGACACAACGTGAAGTGGCTCAACGGTTGGGATTTAGTCAAAGTGTTATTAGTCGCGCATGGAATCGTTATGTGACAAATGGTACAGCAGCATATGTTCATTTGGGAGGGCGACAACCAGTCACAACCCCTGCACAGGCCCGATATCTGAAAATTACCGCAAGGGTAACCTGACCTACTGTGCTTCGCGCCTCAATAGGGCATTCCGTAACACGACTGGCACAATAATTTCCAACCAGACAGTAAGAAGAAGGTTGCATGCGGCTGGTTTAAGGGCAAGAAGACGTACAGCATGTCCACGACTTAATAGGGAGCATAGGGTTGTGAGACGGCTGTGGGCACAGCAACACCAGAACTGGACTATTCAGGACTGGAGAAACTGTTTGTTCACAGATGAATCCAGATTTGTTCTAAGTAACTCCGATGGACGTACCTTGGTATGGAGGGAACGAGGACAGTGCTATAATGAAAACTTCAGGATTTCGCAAGTTGCATTTGGTGGAGGCTCTATCTGCATTTGGGGTGGCATTTGTTTCAATGGCCACACAGACTTGGTTGTTTTAAGGAATTCTACAATGGTTGCTCAGCGGTATCGAGACATGATTATTGAACCAATTATTGTGCCATTTGCGGGTGCAATTGGCGAAAATTTCGTTTTAATTTACGACAATGCACGTCCTCACCGTGCAAACATTGTGACTGAGAGATTGGAATTTCATGGAATCAACAGAATGGAGTGGCCGCATCGTTCACCAGACCTGAACTGCATAGAAAACGCCTGATCTCAATTGTCGAGACAATTGAATACCTTGCAGGACCCTGTGGAAACGCCCGACCAATTAGAGGAGGCTCTTACACAAATTTGGGCCAATTTGTCCCACAATTTCTTCGACGGACTGATCCAGAGTATGCCTGCTAGAGTCAGATGTCTTCTTTGAGCTCGGGGTGGGCCCACCAGATATTAGAGTTTTTATAGTTCATTTTTTATAGACACTTTTAAGTTGTTTTTCGTTAGTTGAATAAAAAAATTTGTCGCATTATTTCAATAAATTTTCCTTTTCTAGTTCAGACTTTTTTTTTTGCTTTTTGTGTTCGAATATTGAAGAAAATATAATTATCTTGCCATACAAAAAATAACAATATAAAATAAAATACGAGAATTAAAATAATAATCCAAAACACTTTAGCAATTGTTGAGCACTGTATATTGCAATAATAACTGCCAAACAATAAACAATCAAAAATAGGAATAGCAAAATAGAGCGTCTTATCTGTAATGAATAATCTTTTCCCGTTTCTACCGAGTGTGAATAATCTATCTATACATGTTATATAAATATAAATATAAATATAAAAAGAAGGTATCATCGTTCTTGGTCATCGTTAGGTAACTCGACGTCGGAAAGCCCGGCTATGGTGTGTTTCACGAGTCGTGGACAGCATTATTACCTAGGTCCTAGTTATTGGGACTCCTAGATTGTCAAAAGCGTAACAAATCCCATATACCGTTCCACACTCTTTCTCTGTTTAATAGCAGAGAGTAAGGTTATAGTTGATATAAAATAGTATTGAAATAATATGAACAATAAAAAAATTAAACAGTTCAAGACCAGTAAACAGAAATTTGTTATATAAGAAGAGGTAGTTGAGGAGAGTGTACAAATCCTGCTGCTCAGTGAGAGATAGGTCCGGTTAAGCGCGCCAGCAGCTCTCTGCCAGTCGAACTGCAAACTGCCCATGATGTGCTAGGTACCACTCCTCAATAAAATTGAATAAAAATAATATAGGTTTGGCTTATCTGTTTCTTGGCTCTCAAATCAGCACGGACGCTATAACATACCGGGTCTCAGTAACTATCCAGCTACACCAACAGTATACCACTAATACTTCTCACAACTGGTTGATTATGTAAGATAAGGTGCGAGAATGATGAGCACCAATCTAGTAAACAGCTAGTAAAAGTGGAAGAGGTAAAATTAAAACCCTTAAACGATAAAACATCTAAAACACTAGCCTGTGTCCAGCACAGCAATTCGACACAAAATCCCCAGTTAATTATTAATTACTTATTTACTCGGGCTTAATTACTTAAGCGAAATGAAAGCTCACTGACCCGAATCCCAGTCATAAAACTTCATTAAACCACTAAACCCTTAATTTAATTTTGTAATAATATCAAAAATATATAATATAATAGTATATGACATTACTAATCACGAAAATGAGAATTTCGTTCCATAAACACTATTCCCTTTAATACTTTGCAATTAAATTTGGTAGAGTGACCCATTATGTGACTACACAGGTACTCCGAACAATGTAACGAAGTAACGAAGTCCAATACAGTAAGAATAGCAAAACTACTATAAATTGTATAATTAGTAGGTTATCTCAAAACATATTTATAATTTAACTAAAGATTTAAAAACTATGTTTTAAATAGAAGTTTGATTAAAGTGGTCAAATCAGAGAGTAATCTAATTCATCAAAAATACACACAGGCAACCAAAGATAAGTTATACAAGAACCTATTTATGTGACCTTAGCTCAAAATACCATTAAGATGGTCTGAAAAATTCCAGATGCCGAGCTATCGACCGGTTCTACCCAATGACCGTAGAAAAGTCAAGTATGGCCGTGGCCCATACACCGACCTAGTGTTCCTTAAAAAAAACTTCAAAGTGTACTAAACTTGCCCTAAGTAGCGTGTACATTTAAATTCGTATTTCGTGACCAAATAAGAAAATAAGCAATATATGATCCTCCCCGAACTGGCTAACGTCTATACGAACGATAATAATTAAATACATCAATAAATTGTAACCATAATTCTAGTTAGACAACTAAATGGTACCAACGTTATTTTTGGACAACCGCGGCGCTACTGCACATCACGGAAGCGGTATGAATTTCAATTTTAAACATTAAAGCAGGTATCAGGCTATATGTTATATTTGCTGCATTTATCGGCATAACCGAAAGATGGCGCAGTAATGTTGAAATCCGATTAAATATTCGAGAAGGTTATTTGGCAGCAAAACATATACAATGGGCTTCATACGGATCAAATTTAAGTTAATTTTAAATATACGAAATTTAAAATGTTACAACCGGACCCAGGAAGCTCCTCTGTGATACAATCAAAATCAGCCACATCTTAAAACATATATTTTCGCAAGATTATTGCACAAAATTCAAACGAAACTATAAGGAAAATCTTGAATAAACAACCTGCGCCGAGATAAAAGTTTTGCATTCAACACAAGCCTTGTTTTGTTGAAAGATAGCGTCAGACTACCGCGACGCAATTTTAAGTAGACAGGAATTGGGCCATCCCAGTCTTATGGCAACCTATTTTCTGGAGAGAAGCTTATTCCTTTCCGGCATGAAAAATTACTCAATTAACTGTCGTGTTCTATGGCAAAGTTAGATTTTAAGTGTGTATATTCTTGGCTTAGTTTAAAAAGAAGTACGCTAGCCGGAATAATTGGATTTTTATTGAAATATTTATTGCTCATTTAGTAAAGCTATTGACAAAATGTAATGTTTTTATTGATACAGTAAAATTTTCAATTTATTTTATAAGTTGTTTTTAACATTTTTTTAAAAGATCATCTTTAATGACAGCCACGTGATAGCAATGAAATTTAATATTTCGGAACATACAGGATATGAAATATCGGCAAATGGAGGATTACTGCAGCAGTAAATCAGGACAAGTCCGAACGAATTGCTCAGATCTTGTAGGAGCTATTCCAATCAGAATAAACCAATATGGAAACGAGCTTTGCATATCTGAAAAATGTCTTAAATGTATTTCATTGCCACGGCAAAATAATTTTTAAACAGATCATGTACGGTACCGAACAGACACACACTTCAGTAAATATATATTGACATCTAATTAAGTTTCACACATTTGCCTCTCTGGAGACCTGAAACTCCATTAAAAGCTATTTATTTGTACTCTATAAGATCAAATGACGTAAAACTAGACCAATCAATTTTTAGCTATATAAAATCGCATCTGCTTTCGTCAAATATTCCCAGTTTTTTAATCATTTCTTGATGAATACTTAACGATTAAACTCCGTTTATTAATGTAATATACTTCAAAATATTCAGAGCTTAAGTGCTTTTCTTATGAGAGCACTTAGCAGCTACAAACATGAGTGGTTATACAACCCAGATGACGATTATAATGATAAACTTGGCATATTTATCTGCTTATTAGAGTAGCTGTTTTCTCCCGATGGAAATTACAAATAATTATTTCATTTGCTGAACATGTTTGTAGTTTTACTGGCAAACTTGAGTATATGCATATGGCATGAAATCATTACTGATTAGCAAAGGCAACAGATGGGCAAAAAACATCTTAAGTAGGATTATACAGGATATTACAAAATCGATGCGCTTGTATAGATAAACATATTTGCAACAAATACAATATAAAAAATTTCATTCTTAAACATAATTTAAGCAGAAGTAAGGCGTAGTCTAATTAAGTATTGATACTTTGCTGAAAAAAATGGGAAAGGAGAATAACCACAACAATGGATTTGGGTAAAAGCCTAACTTCTATACAAAATTACACTTATAAAATAAATAAAATAATGTATTAAGATAAACACTACTTCCAACCAATACAATATTAAATTGGAACATAGTTGCGTTGTTCGGTTCTAAATTAAATGCCGCTGAGAAATTTACAAAGTTCCCACTACGTCCAGAGATATCCGAGAAAGAACTGAAAGTCATTGTTGCTTTCTCTCCTCTAGAAGTGACCGTATCACATTACAAATCCGACGTTTTACCTTTGGGCTTCCGTCATGAAATTCATTTTGTCAAATCAGGACCTGTACCTTTTATTTCAGTTTTTAATGAGAGTGAGTTCCAGTGATGCAGTGCGCCAGACAAAGGAGTTCTTGTAAAGCGATGTTTTAGGTGTTTTCAGTTGTACGACGAATGGGTGCGCTCTTGCCGTATCTCGTGACTGTCTGACAGACGTTGCTAGGCGCGGGATGGGGCGGGCCAAATCCTGGGAACATTAGCGGTGTCTGCGGTGTTCTAGACTATCCAGATTCCGAGTTAACTCCGGGTCGTCGATAAGACGCACAGCTCTCCTTTGAATGGAATCCAGCAACTTAATTGTCTGCTTTGATGCGGCACCCTAGATGTGTGAGCAATATTCCAAGCACGGTCTTATTTGCGCTTTGCAGAGCAAGAGCAACTGCTGCGGTGTATATAGTTTTTTGTTGCGAAATAGAGCACCAAGCTTCTGGGAACCTGATTTTGCGATGTTAGCAACGTAGTCATGTCAGCACATGATGCTGTTGGTCTTGGTCAACCCAACTAACCCAAACTAACCCAGTAGTCCGATTGATGAGGATGAAGGAATGATCCTGCCATAATGATGTCAGAGTCCGCCGTATTGGTTCTCTTGGTAAACGTGGCTGCTTGGATCATTGCGGTATTGAACTGGACCAAATTTCTGTTGCCCCAAGTTTGGACTTTCTTCAGGTCTTGGTTAATTGCTGTAATCTGCTCCTGTTATTGCGGTGATAAGTCTCGGCCGCTGGTAAAGGTTTTTCTGATGTAAATTGAGAGACAAGGGTACTGTCATCTGCAAAATTGTAAACAGATTTATTCGTTTCGGTCAGCAGGTCATTAGTATAGGTGAGGAACAGAGTTGGTGAAAGTATTGTACCCTGAGGCACGCCCGCGTTAATGGTAAATTTGTCTGAGATATGTCCATCAACTGCAACGTGCAGCGATCGGTTCTTAAGGAAACTGGCAAGCCAGCTGCAGAGAGAGGCTGGCAGTTCGAAGGACGGCAGTTTGTTGAGAAGTCCGTCATGCCAAATTCTGTCGAATGCTTTCGAAATATCCAACGCAATCGCTTGAAACTCTCCCTAGTTCTCAATTGGAGATTATTGGAAGCAAGGCAATTGGGGAATAGTTTGAGGGCGTGGTTTTCTTGCCTTTTTTTGAAACAGGTTGCACTCGAACGACTTTCCAAGAAGGTGGGTAAATACTTTTTCGTAAGGCAGAGAAAAACCATGAAAAAAACGGGCGTTAGTTTGTTGGCGCAGTTCTTTAACACGATGGCAGGTATTCCATCCGGTCCTGATGTCTTTTGCGCATCTAGTTCTTTAAGGGTTTTTCGAATATCACGGTGATGGAACTTGACTTAGTAGTGTAGATGTTCGATATGGTGGGGAGAGCCTTGCCTTGGGGGACGTCTAAGGTAGAGTGCAATGAAAACATTTTGGCGAGCATGTTTGCTTTTTCCTTAATTGTAGTCGCCGTGATGCCACGTTCGTTTGTCAAGGGTGGGAGAGACGTTTTTGTAAAGTTATTACTTACTGCCTTAGCTACCGACCAGAAATTCCTGAAGCCACTGGGGCATTACAAAACTTTATGCCTGATCCTTTGATTGTATTTGTCCTTAGTTTTGTCGATCACACATTTGCATTCGTTTCTCGCTTTGACAAAATAATTGCGATTTTCAGTGGTCTGATGTTGCTGCCAGTACTTGTAGGCTTGCTGTTGCCTACCTACAGCTCTTTCGCATCTTCTGTCGAGCCAGGGCTTCCCTTTTTACGGTAACTTAATGGAATTTAGGATGTATGCATCCATTCCTGAAGAGATTACTTGCGTAATCTCTTCGCAGCAGACTGACGGGTCGTTAGTGCCAAAACAGATGTCGAGCCAAAGAAAATCTAGGTAGGACTCCCTTAGATGGTCCCAGTGTGCAGAATTGAAATGTAGAAGTGGCAATTCACACCGTTGTAATAGGTTTGTGGTCGGAAGTACATAATGGCGGACCAACTGTAATTGTGTATTTATCAAGATTGGTGGTTAGAAATAGATCCAGGAGGGTGCCAAACTCGCCCCTCTCTGAGATTCGAGTTGGTTCGTCCATAAGTTGAGTAAGCCCGCAGCTGATGGCAAATGCTTCAGCTTCTCTACCTTCGTTGTCGGTCTTGTTGTGATGTTTCAGCCAGTTGGTGTTCTGGGCATTGAAGTCTCCAAGAACGATTATTTTTTAATTGGGTTGATCGACCTGTATTGAGTCAGAAGTGGTAGCTAGTGATGTAAAAAAGCTTTGATAGGCTCTATCGCTTAAAGGGCCATAGAGACAACAAATAGGCTTGGTTACTCCCTTGGCGGTGAACCTGAGCCACATGACGTCATTGTTCGATTCGAGAATTTCCTCCCGGTGACATGAAAGTTCGCTTTGGACAAAACGGCATATTCCAGACGTATGTCTAAATCGGGTGTGTAAGTCGTAACCAGGATAGGGGTAGTTTACTGTTGTTGTAGTAGAACATACTTGTGTTTCTGTATGGGCTAGAATATGTGTTCTATTTGCTTGTTGATGTTGGTGTACCAAATTTATGTTTGTATTTATTTATTGCAGAAATCTATTCTAAATTGGTTCCGTATCTTTGCTGTCTGTGAAATGCGGAATGAAAGGCTTCCAGCGCCCGGATATCTGAATGGCCGGGAAGTTTACTTCCGGAATATTTTGATCCTGGAAGCACCATCATGTCCATATATTCCTTAATTAATTTAACGGCAAAATTACCGTTTTCTTAATTGTATAAGCCTAGAGCCTTAATATCGGATGACTGCAGTCAATGTTTATCGAAAATACCTTGATCTCCTGGGATAAGTATTTCGTACTCACATCCTTCTAGCATTTCTCTTTTTCCTCTTTGTTTTTAAGACTTCTAACAATACTACTACAACGCACGCACTTGCTCGACAAATTTGCTAAAATCGTAGGTTCAAAGATTCGGACAAACAGGTTCAGAGGTAATCCAGAAGCAGCCCAGGTCAACAGAAGTCTGTTAGAACGCCAGCGAACGTTGAGATTGTGCGATGTGCTGCGACTGAAAGTCCGAGGCGCTTTATTAGGAAACATACCTAAGCCCAAAATATTTATTTCTTAAGTGTCCAACCAACTAGTTTTAAAGGAAAACTTATACTCTCATCCGGACAAAATTCAATTGGCACAGTTTCTGAAACCTATTGACTACAAAATACTAAAGAGGGAAAGGCTTTGACAGCTCAAAAGAAAGCACCAACGGTAAACTGCAACGCTTCCTCAATTTTTGACTACGGTTTTCAGAACTTAACTCTGGCTATGACCCAAACTGGATCTGGTATCAACAGGATGGTTGACGGTACACACAGCAGGAGCATGGATGGAAACTATATACTGGCGATCAAAAAAACTAGGACATTCAAAGTCATCTCATAAAATTGAAGTATGAATTAGGCATAATTTTTTTTATTTATAACAATTACACCAGATAATTTGAAATGTGTCACTTGTGTGTATGTTACATGTCACAGTGACATCCGTAATTATTATAATTTCTTAAAACTTAAATACGATGCCTCGACTAACAGAAAATCAAAAGGCCATTTTGATTAAGAGAATATTGGATGGTGAAGCAATACGAACCATCGCAAATGAATTAGGAATAGATAAAAATACAGTTATTCTGAAAATGATGATAATCGTTTAGTTAGTTTTCTCAGAGAAAATCCATTTGATATTGCAGTAAAAGCAAAAGATGATTCCCATTTTCCTGGTTTCATTATCACAGCGCGCCGCAGAATCAGGAAGACGTACTGCGAAATTATTGTGCAGCTAACAATTTTTTAACCGCTAGGCTAGAATTTGCGCAACATTATCTAGGACAGAACAACTTCTGGAAAAATTTAATTTTTTCAGACGAAAACACTTTTAAGTCTTACCATGATGTCCGTTTGCGAGTTGACCGTCCTAGAGCGGCGCGACAGTGAGAGATACGTGAATAGTATCAATAGAACTGGGTACTTTTCTCTAAACGTCTGGGCGTAGATAAATTCAAGAGGTCGTGGAGTCTGTCTTATTGTTCAAGATAGACTAACGTCTAATGTGTATAAAAATATCTTGGAGAACGTCCTGCTTCCATCGGTGACAAATATATCTGAAGAAAATTTCACATTCAGCATGTAGAATTAAATAGTATATTTTTAATTTGGTTTCAAAATTACCGTCCGAATTTTTTTTAGGATAACTGTCCCATTCATACGGCAAGGTTAGTTAAAAAAAATTTACGAGAAAGCCAAATTGATGTTCTGCCGTGGCCATCAAAGAGCCCGGATCTCAATCCCATAGAGAATAGTTTGGGGCTTTATTACGGAAAAAATATATTCGAACAATTTTCGACCAAGAAATGCAGATGACCTGATTGAAAAAATAGCTTAAGCCTTTGAACAAATTTTTCCCGAGTAGACAGCATCACTTGTCGCATCCATGCCAAGTCGTTTAAGAGAAGTGATTGAACAAAATGGAGCAGCAACTAGTTACTAATTTTTTTTTTTTTTTCTTTAGTTAATACTCTGCTTGTCCGCAACCTTGTTTCCATCTAATTGAACCGCCTCATTGTAATTTCCTTTTGGCCAAAAGAACTGTATTTTTGTCTATTTCTAACTCATTTGCGATGGTTGGCCATTCAAATGTTTATTAAAAAAATATGGTCTACTTGTAGTTAAATAGTTGTTTAAACAGATTAACATATTTGTTTTGTAATTTAGGTAAATTATTACTATATATTTTTTGTAATTATTAGGAAACTAACGGTTTTCTTCACTATTTTACGTACCCTGTATTGTAATGTCACTGTCACGTCAAAATGTTAAGCTTTGTTCACCACTATAATTTTTGACATTTAAATTTTTTAAATAACCTTGAATGTCTGAGGTTTTTTTGATCGGTAATGGTAAATGTTTCCAGGAACTGTTATTTCGAGATTTGAGTATTCTTTTCCCGTTCAGATCATGAGATCTTTTGAGTCAAGACTATTTTGTGTGGGAACATTTTAAAGAGAATCGTCTACACCGTTCCTCGGCCACTACGTAGCAGTCAAAATACAACATTCGAGAGACCTTTAACAACATTCCTATTGAAATTGTCAGCGGGTATTTCAACATTTAAGAGAAGCATTGGAGGAATGCTATGAGATTCTCAAAAATTAAATCCACATCTCTGCAATTTTGTAATTTAATAATATTAACATCATTTATACTGTTTTTATAATATGTCAAAAACTGAAATCTACGCTGATTCCCCCAGTACTATAGGCGCATGCACCACCATGCAAGGTGAGAGCTGCATTAGAGGGACTTGCACTTGGTCAGGTAGGAGTCAGAACGTAACAAGACTGCGAATGAGATGATGTATTGTAAATTATTTTAAGCTTTGTAAAACGCGATGGACTCTCTCGAATTGAGGTTTTGCTCTTTTTTAACGTAGAGATTTTGGCATACGTTGGGGTCCAACGTTATCAGGGTGGCGAAATATGTAAACTACTAAAAACATTTAAACCACTAAATAATTATCACCCTGCCCTAAGTTTGAACTTGATTTCCGAAAATATTATGTAAACATTCAAGGTAATTTATAAACAGCGCTTACGAACAGCGCACGCAATTATGAACCTTAAAGTGGCAATGGTCAGTTGATTTTATTATATAAATAATCAAGGGGATCATCAGTCCGACAGACTTTTGTCTCTCACCTCTTCCGCTCTAATCATTGCTGCAGTCCACAGGGACGTGGCTCTGATTTTCCTACCGATATTCTAATCCGCAAGCCCAACTCAACAGTTGTTTTTATTTTTTAACAAATATGACACATCATTAGTTTTGGAGTGAGAAAGGCTATAATAAACTGTAATAAAAACTACAGGTCCATAATTATTGAAAAAATGAAGAACGGGTGCTCGAAGACGAAATCTCGGGTTTATAATGCGACAGCGTCATTTTCTAAAGGAGAAAGCAATAAGAAAGTGCAAGTTATTCCTTAATAAAATATTACCTTTACGTTATCATTTGCCGGAGTCTTAAATCAAAATATTTACTAATTCTGTTATATGTATGTAATGGATCATTCAAGATTCCAATTAAAATTAAATTATTAATGAAAAGCCCTCTGATATAATGTGTAAAAAATTTAAATGTAGTTGGAAATTCCCAGGATGTTGATATTTTTTGAAAAATAATCTGATTTTCCCATTTTTTCATTAATTTCTATATTAAGGTTATGCTTTTCAATTTACACATCAAATGTCATGTATTTTATTTGTAATTTTGTGTTTTGCTGCTGAAATATGGATTCTTAGACCAACTTTCTCTTATATCTTTAACCACTGGTAACTGATTAATTATTTTATTAATTGACGTATCATTTGAAAGTAAAGTTACGTGTCAATTACAGCAAAGTTCTCGTCCCATGCCAAGAATCTCGAAAATAAAATAATAATGTCTTGATTCGTTACACCAGCTGCTCTACTGCGCTTGATTTATATTCTGATTTTTTTCAAGCCTTATATTTGAGTGAGAATATATTGGATGCTTCGCCGGAGATAAAGACGTGCGTGTTCTCCTTAAGGACTTTTACGCAAATTTCTTTTTTCATCAAATTATACGGAGCACACAATTTCTGCCATTCTGAAAATTACGAGTTAACTAATATTTCGGTTCTAAGGATTTTGAAGATTTTTTTACTTTGACGTCATATGATTATGAAATCTGGGAGGATACCCTTCTCCTAGGAGGTAATATGCTTTTAATATTAATCAAACAATACGCGTTTAAGATTATTAAACATTAGATTGAACTATTCATAATTTCTCATCTTTATGGCTAAAATTATTTCTATTCAAGCTGCTGCAGAAAGTTTTATGTGCAGATTTAAGTATTTATAAATGGGATAAAGCTATATAGCGTTCCCAGTAAAAGACATTCTAGCAGATTTGTTATCATAAAATTACATCTCGTGACACGTATTTTAGTTTTTGTTTGCCATATAAGTTATAGTTGATGTTACGTGTGCTAAAATGTAAATAAGACGTGAAGTGGCTGAATAATGTAATTCAGGGTATTTCAAAAAGCTATTATACTACATATTTTAAACTAAATGTTTTCGCAAATTTATTTATAACATTTTCCTGACTTAAGATTAATATTTAGTGTATCCAGAAAATTTTATTCTTGATAAAAGCTGGTGTTTACCTGAAAACAATAAATAAGTATTTCATATTTCATGTGCGGCTTTCAGTGCAGAAAAAAATTAAATTTTTCGAAATCGCCTCAAGAGTAAAGTACCTTAACTTATGCAGATAGAGCAAAATCTTATAATTAAAAGAGTAAACAAAATATCAAATTTGAGTTAAGTATCTCAACTATTAATTTTTCTTATTTTTTCTCAATTTTGTCCCAACGAGACGCCACTGATGAATGATCTCAACACATTTTATTGTTTGTTTGCCGAAATATCAAATAACTTTTCTTAGGGTGTCTGGAAAAATCAGAGAAACCGTCACCCTACCTTGTTTTCCAAATTATTTAAATCATGAAAAGGTCTCTTTGCATATAGCGCCTCTTTAAGATATCCTCGAAGAAAAAAGTATAGAAGTGACAGATCTGTGGATTTTGGTGGCTACTGATAAGCTAAATGCCGACCAATCTATTTGTTATTAAATTTCTTTCCAAATAGTCTGTCACCCTCGCAGTATTACGAGCCGATGCCCCATTCTACTGAAACCACTTACTAAACCTAAAGGAAGCTTGCTGAGTTCGTTGGAGAGTTCGATTTGAAAAAATTGAAGATAACCTTGAGAGTTGGGTTTTCTTTAAAGAAAAATTGTCCTTGTATTTTACTGCCCACAAGCCACAGCATACATATTTGCTTTTGCTGAATGTTGGCTTTTACACCCTATTATAAACTTTAGATTGACGTATGACTACCATGTGTTGAAACTGCACCATTTGTGATGAACGGGACTTCTAGCATTATAAATGCTACCAAACCCAGTAATACAGTTTCTTTCCTTTCACTATTAGATTTATGTTGATGATATTCTCGTTATCCTACAGTCGAATACGCCCCAACCAGTATCGACGAATGCAGTTCTAAAGAGTTCATGATCACCTCGTGTTTCTGAACGTTCTCTTGACAAATGTCTAAAATAATTTTGACATATGACGAGATCTTCTCTTCTATGCGCTCAAAGAGTATGGAAGGAGAACAAAGACGAGTTTCAATATCACGATATTATCGTCGTTATTTTTAACAACCTGTTCTATTTACCTCATCATTTTATCGTGAGAAAAATTGGCAATTATACTGCCATATATATTTTCTTAAATTATTATCGGATGAATAGTGAGGTTACCCTTCCTAAACAAAAGGCATGTGTTACACGAGTGCTTCTACATTGGATAGTTATAACTATTTATAATTTAACTAGGGTCTTTCCTGGGGACAGAACTTCCTTCCTAGGAACAGAATTTCCTTCCTGGAGATTGAAAGAGAGTTTCTCCGGTCTCATTCCGCCCATCTGAGGCCTTTTTTCGAGATGATGCTAAACACATGCTGTGAAAAGTAGCTTCGCAGGAAGCGCTAAGACCCTGATTGGGGTCAGCCTGGTATTTGTGAGGAGTTTAGGACTAGCCACATGCTTTGCCAGTGGATTCCACGTTCGTAGGTTCTCCGGAATACAAGTAGGCCCTATAATTAACTAATTTAAATTTTTTCTCGAACTTACCGCCAAGTGATTTTTAGTAGAATATTTCCCTCATGTATAAAACATCCCATTAGAGGAGTGCAGTTCTCGGAAAATTACAGCGATAATTGCACTGTAGAGACCGAAAGAGCACAGCGATAATTGCATCGTACGTATCTATGGTAATTCCATTGTAAAATTACGATGACAGCGACAATTTATAAATAACGTCAAAGTCAAGTGAATATATATTTTTAAAAATGCCTCGTTTCGGATTAAAAAAATCGTATTTTTGCGTCTCTTTACTTTGTTTACAGTTACATATACGTTTTTGTATTAAACAAATATAAAAATGTATTTTTTTAAACCATGTTCTTATTCGGGAAATATTCCTCCGAATTACACTCGTGCATCAAAATAACCAGATAATTTTGCATTCGACCGTGTTGTCTTAGAAAAACTGCATTCGGTCATTTTCATATTTTGGAAAAAGAGCCCTCCACCTTCGGTGTCGGGCTCTTTCTCCAAAATATGAAAATGAAGTCATGCAGTTTTTAGACAACACGCTGTCATGCAAAATTTTCGGTAATTTTGATGCACTTGTGCAATTACTTACGATAATTATCCTTTATATAATTTGATCTTGGAATACTTATTTTCTTCCTTATCATATTGGATATAATCTCGGGTAGCGATTTTTTTGCAAATGTTATAGTAATTATCTGATTTATCCTTGTATTTCATCTACGTACCTAAACTATACGCTTTTACTATAATTTGCTGTAAGCCTCATGGCAGTAAACTGTCTTACTTAACTGCAACTTCAGCTTTTCGCCTTAAAGCAGGTCCCGAAATGAGTTCACTTCGATTTTCCCTGTAGATATTTACCGACTATATATTTTCTTCACAGGTTAAGTCATTGATTTAATATGTTTTTATTAACTGTTTAATGAAGTTATCGCTGCCATAATATTAATACGGAGTAGTTTTTGTTTAGTAAAATAATTCTTGTTTATAATGTTTTGTGATTAACTGTATTTAGTCAGAATTTTAAGGATTCAGAATTTGGTTAGAACTATTTTAAAAATAGAAATTTGGCAATATTAATGTTATAGGATTTAGATTAAGAGTTTACCTTACTTT
>JAEQML010050953.1:0-46545 GCA_016904865.1 Pissodes strobi
GATTAAGTTTTAATCATCTCCTGATGATGCTAACATGGTTAGCGAAACGCGCGTCGAGTGCAAATATTCTGTTTCGGTATTGTGGATAAAACTCTGTTTTAGTGCATGTTGCCGAAGGTTCCAAACCCCAACGTCGTAAAGTATATATTTGATTTATTTTTTAGTAGTTTAGTAATTTAATAATATTTTTCGGTAGTAGAACAAATTTTGTCTGCTACTCATGGATGGGATTCCCATTTATAAAAAAAGGGTTACTTTACACACTTGTTGCATATTATGTTTTGTCCCAAAACATAATATCGTTTGTAACTCTGAACCGGATAAAGGCATTATACAAATGCCTGCCGATATTATAAATAAGTAACCTTTCTGGGTGTGTTTCTTATAAAATCTAAGTCACCTTGAATACCCAGTTTTTTCTATTCATGTTATGATTCGTGGCGTGGGTTCCTGCTGTCCATGCTGGCGCAGGTAATACGTAAACATTCGAAAGCTTTGAAGAACACAATATGAACCGGGCAAACCAATTTTTGGTTGAATTCGAATCATAAATTGTAGAAAAACATATTGATTGAATTTTTAGAAAATTAGGCTTATTTTCGAGTTATAATATCGTTCACAAGGAAGAAAAGGCTGGAAGACCTAAGATCGCCTTCACTCAAAGGAGAAACTATCCCATTTGCGAATACAGTGAAGTATCTGGGAATTACCTTAGATAAAACACTTAACTGGAATGCGCATCTGGATAAAATTGCCACAAAAGCGAAACTGTCACTATAGACCTGGAGATGCATTTGTGGCAAAACATGGGGCATACATCCCAAACAAATGCACTGGCTCTATATTGCGGCCATAAGACCAATGATAACATGTCAAGCAGTAGCTTCATACTCTAAGAGCTTACAGAGCTCCGCGAGAATTAAATTATCTAGCATACAAAGACAAGCGTGTCTGGCAATTAGTGCCGCCTTCGGCACTACACCAACGGCAGCGCTTGAGTGTCTTCTAAATCTGCCACCTCTTCAAATAGTACTGGAGAAGGAGGCTAGATGGGCGACGTATAGATTGACAAAGGCGGTGATCAACAATCCGCAGGCAATCATCATGGTGCCCAACAGACTGAAAAATGCCAATGAGCAGGATAGTGTGCTGGGTCTACCATCAGATGTTATGCCTATCAAAACTACCTAGTACCATGCATATGAATGAAAATTCTGAAAATCTAGAAAGATCGTCTCAAAGTAACGACACTTTTAAAGACAATAACGACATTCAACCACCTCCTAATCAAGATGACAAATGGGAAACGCAAAAGAGAAGAGGGGGCCGACGTGGTCACAACCTCCAAAAGGCTGGGGCGACAGCAAGAAGAGGAGTCCAGCAGAATGGTAGACTAGAACCTCTAAGAGGAAGCAATGAGGGCATAGGCCTTTTAAAAACGGCCGTAAAACTTGAATTTTTGTTTCTTTCGGGACTGGCTCCGGAAGTGAACAGCAGTGAAGTTATGGATTTCCTCAAGAACAATGGTCTGGAAAAAGAATCTCACTGTGAGAGGATTCGGACAAAGAAAGACAAGTATCACGCATCTTTCAGGCTTGCTGTACCATCAAGTGAGCGAGATAAATTCATGAACACCAATTTATGGCCACAAAGAGTTATTATTTTATGAACATCCAGCACCACCCAATGGCCAGAAGACTACAACAGAAACTTTAAGAGTTCTACATATTAACGTCAGATCTCTTCGAAATAAAGCAAATTAAATAGAATCATTCATAGTTGACAAATTCATAGATGTGCTATGCATAACAGAGCACTGGTTAAGCGAGGATGAAGTCATCCTTGTTTACTTCCAAGGATTCAAAATGGTAGCCTATTCTGCAAGAATGCTTTCCACGCGGGGAGGAACTGTTGTTTTTGTGAGGGAGAGTGTAGATGTAACTCCAGCCAATGTAATCTTTTATGATTGAGAAATGTATAGAGTATTGTTGTATTTTTATCAAATCATTGAATGTATATGTTTTAACATTATATCGTTCTCCATCAGGCATCTTTGACACCTTCTTGGCTTCAGTCAAGGGTATATTGTCTGGTCTTGATCCAACAGCAAAAATCATCATTGTTGGGGATTTCAATGTACAGTTTAACTCAACACTACCCGAAACCCACAAATTTTGTAGAGCTTTGGACTAAAACAGATTGTATTTCAACCAACCAGACAACAGTACTGCCTGGATAATGTATTCGTGAGTCATGATATTGGGGTATGTTCTGTTGTCGTTCTTGATATGAATGTTTCTGATCATATGTGTCAGATTGTGGAGTGCAAGTTTGAGAGAGTGCATGATGACTCCACAAAATCCCGCAAAATGTGCAGACCAATAATACAAAGAGGACTGCATGAATTTCATAATATCCTGTATGATACATCATGGGACTCTGTCCAACAGTGTGATGACGTTAATGATTCTTTTGTAGAGTTTTTGGGCATTTTGAGTGGGCATATGTTCAGGCTTTCCCTGAGAAATTGTATAATGTGAGGTCAGACCAGTTTAATAACATAGGATGGTTTGACGAGGAGCTATAAAAACTATGAGGGACCATATACACTTTTTAAGTGAATTGCAGCAGCAGTACAACTTTGAGGGCGTAAAGGAAGTTACGAGGGAAGTTAGCATTGAGCACAAAAAAGCTTACAGAAATGCAATAAAGCAGGCTAAGGTAAGGTTTAATGACAATATGATTCATTCATCCTCGAATCCTTTTTTGCCAACAAGAGGCAAAAGGGCAATAAAAGTGCCCATAATGGCCCTACTACCATAACACCAGATGATTTTAATAAATTATTATGATCGAAACAAATAATCCTGTTTACAGTTTTGCAGATGACAGTACCCTTGTCTCCCACTTTAGATCAGAAAAACCCTTGCCAGCGACTGAGACTCATCACCGCAGACAGGAGCAGATTACAGCAATTAATCAAGACCTGGAGAAAGTTCAAACTTGGGGCGACCGAAATTTGGTCCAGTTCAATGCAGCAAAGACCCAAGCAGCCACGTTTACCAAGAGGGCCAATACAGCGGGCCCTGACATCATTATGGCAGGGTCGCCCATTCCTTCATCCTCGTCAATCGGACTGCTGGGTATCTCGGTCAACAGCAATATGTCCTGGCATGACCACGTTGCTAACATCGCAAAATCAGCCTCCCAGAAGCTTGGTGCGCTATTTCGCAACAAAAAACTCTATACACCGCAGCAGTTGCTCTTGCTCTACAAAGCGCAAATAAGACCGTGCTTAGAATATTGCTCACATATCTGGGGTGCCGCACCAAAGCACACCCTAAAGCTGCTGGATTCCAATCAGAAGAGAGCTGTGCGTCTCGTCGGCGACCCGGAGTTGACCCGGAATCTAGATAGTCTGGAATACCGCAGACATGTAGCCGAGATATCTCTGTTTTACAGATACTTTCACGGCAGATGTTCCCAGGATTTGGTCCGCCTCATCCCGCCCCTGGCAGCTCCTGTCAGACAGTCACGACAGACGGCAAGAGCGCACCAGTTCGTCGTACAACTGGAAACACCTAGAACATCGCTTTACAAGAACTCCTTTGTCTGGCGCACTGCATCACTGTGGAACTCACTCCCAGGACATCTGTTTCCCACTAATTACAACTTACAAATATTCAAGAGCCGTGTCAATCAACATCTTCGCACACACACCGCTCGTCGAGCGCCATAGGGTCTCCCTTTAGTGTGTGTGCCACCGCCATAAAAAAAAAAAAAATAGCGCATAAGACTGTGAAGGATATGCCACCCAGTGATGGAGACCCATTGTAGTTTATTCAGTCTGTTGAGGCTGCCACTATTCCCATTTGAGGAGGTGTCCTTCAATGAGGTTAGGGATAAAATTGATTCACTAAAGAACACGGGTAGCTGTGATACATATGGTTTTAACGTAAACTTAATAAAAACTGCAAAGAACTGCATTTTGCATCGTCTTACCAGGCTTATAAACCAATGCATAAGTACTGGTGTTTTTCCAAATTGTCTCAAGGAGGCCATTGTTAGGCCTATTTTTAAAAAAAAAATGAGACCCTACTGTTCCCAACAACTACAGACCAATATCCTTGCTATCAATACTATTCAAGGTAATTGAGAAGTGTATAGCTATGCAAATAGTCAAGCACTTCGAGAAAAATAATCTGTTCACAGATTGTCAGTGGGGGTTTAGACATGACATGCAATTCTGAATTTGATCTCGGGCATATTGAATGCATTCCACTATTCTCAGTATGACTCAGTTCTCTTTTGTGATCTTAGCAAGGCTTTTGACTGTGTTGGCCATGATATCCTGCTTAAAAAGCTTTGTCATTACAAATTTTCAGGTAATAGTATTAAACTGCTTAAATCATACCTTGAGTCCAGGTACCAGGTGGGGAGGGTTGCAGGGGAGGAATCAGCAAGGAGCAAAATCGAGATTGGAGTACCTCAGGGATCAATTCTAGGGCCCATACTTTTTCTGATATTCATCAACGATTTGCCTTCTAACATCCAAGGAGAAAAACATACACTCTTTGCTGATGATACCACTGTGTCCTTTGCTGCTGATTCTCTGGACGGTTCTCTGGCGGGATCCATGGCGGCACAGTTGAGAGCTGAAAGCTGGTTTTGCTCCAACAGACTTCTGTTGAATAAGGAAAAGACAGGTCGAGTCGTCTTCTCGAAGCGAGAGATAGCAGTTCCCAACCAGGAAGATGTGAGCTTTTTGGGGGTTGTGTTGGACCCAAGATTGCAATGGGGAAAGCACATTAGTGCACTGATGAGAAGGCTTACCAAGTCGCTTTATCTCCTTCGTACCATTTCACGCAGTGCGTCTACTGCTGTACTGAGGAGTGCTTTTTTGCCATCTTTCAGTCCCGGATTACATATGCAATACTTGCGTGGGGGCATTCGGCGGACGCACACAGGGTTTTTGGTTTGCAGAGGAGGGCTGTAAGAATGGTGAGCGGATGGGTTTTTTGACTGTGCCATCTTTGTATATGTTGGAGTGTCTTGTCTATGTTAAGGGCAACATCGATCAGTATCAGACTCATGAGGACTGGCATGAATAAACTATTTGCATTTGTATTTCTATGACGTCCCCCTACCAGAGAGGAAAGAATGGGCAAAAGACTGAGAATATCAGAGAATAGTAGTTGGTTCACTGACGGATCCAATACCAATTATGATGGTACATGAGTTGCTGCATGGCATAAAAATGGTAAGGTTGAGCTGAAGTGATTCCTAGACAAACATGCAACCATTTTTCAGGCTGAAGTTAAGGCCATTGATATGACTGCACAGTGGCTCATCGATAGAAACTGGAAAGGCAAGTCAATCAAAATTTTCTCGGACAGTCAAGCAGCTTTAAAAGCTCTTGAATCTATTTATTTTATTTATAAATAAAACAGAAAGCTGTAAAAGCGATGAGCCTGTTTACAATAAAACAATAGTCAACATTCAGTTCAAGTTTGTCGAATTGCATTTTTCTATGATGCACAATGTACCAACACACCACCAATGTCTTCCATTTTTGAGTCAAGACGGTTTTTAAAAGTGTTGATGTTCGGTGCACTCACTATTTCTTCAGTCAGGGAGTTCCACTTATACACTATCCTGTTATTTTGGTAGTTTGTTTGCCCTTTGTTTATTAAGTTTCTTGGAGTGACCTCGACGATTCTGAAGATGGTTTAAGAAGAAAATTCTGTGGATGTTCCCGTTGTAGTGGTTATTCAATATTTTGAATGTTTCAATTAGGTCTCCTCTCGTTCTTCTCTCTTCCAATGATGTTAACCCTAATTGCTTCATCCTGGCTTCATATCCGGTGTTGTGGAATTCCTTTGGAATCTTAGTAAATCTTCTTTGTACCCCTTCCAACAAATTTATGTCTTTGATAAAATATGGATTCCAAACTGTGTGTGCATACTCAATCTTTGGTCTTATGTATGTCTTATACAGCTGAAGAATCATTTGTGGACTAGTATTATTGAATGCTACTCTAGCCAAATACGCGAAAGAATTGGCCTTTTTCACAATAGAAGCAATGTGTTTGTCCCATTTCAGGTCATTTGATATTATAATGTCTAAATCCTTATATGACTGGACATGTTGCAACACACAACCATCCAGAATATTGGTTTCCTAGATCTTCTGGACTTATGGATGACACTACACATTTGTCAGCATTTAGCTTCATCTGCCAATTTTTGGACCATGTCTCAATTGTTGCTAGATCGTCTTTCATGTCAGAATATTGGCTCGATGCATCGCAATATAACTTGGTGTCATCTGCAAAGAATGATATATTGGTCTTAATTTCTTTACCCAGGTGACTAACATACAACAAGAATAAGAGTGGTCCCAGCACAGATCCCTGTGGTACTCCACTAATCACGTCCCGAAAGGAAGAGCATTCTCCATTTACTCTCATTGTAAAGCCTCGTATAAAGTTGCCTATCCATTTGTGCAGACAACCCCTTATTCCAAAGTGCTCCAATTTGTACAGGAGCCTTTTAAAAGGTACCTTGTCAAAGGCTTTCTCGTAGTCTAGGTATACTACATCTGTTGGTATATTTTTATCATAGTTTGCAGTCCAATCATTCAAACATCGAAGCATATTAGTTATTGTTGATTTATTTTTCTGAAAGCCATCCTGGTTGTCCGGCAAGATTTCATTTATAATTGAAAACTCTGCCAGTTCCTTCACTATAATTTTTTCCATCAGTTTACTGACTGAACTTGTTAAGCTTACTGGCCTGTAGTTTTCAGGTTTAAATCTGTCCCCCTTTTTATAGATCGGTGTAATAATGGCTTTCTTCCAACTGGTTGGTATAGTTTCAAGGGTAATTGTTTCATTCATTGCAAGACTTAGAGGTGTTTTTAGACTCTCTGCACACTTGCTTAAACATATGGATGGAATTTCATCAGATCCAGGACTTGAGTTGGTTTTTTTACTTTCTCTGGAGTGAAGTTTATAGTATGCAGTGAGCTTATGTTCCTGTAGCTGTTGGGAAGAACAAGAATCTGATTGTTTTCTTTGGTGTTCTTAAATTGGTCTGCAAACATTTCTACAGTGTCCAAATTATTTTCTACTGTGGAGTTAGTTTTATTATCCTTTAGGGTAATTTTTGTAACTTTGGAATTTAGACTTTTGCTTACATACTTATAGAATTTTTTGTTTGATTTTGATTGAACTATGTTTTGTTCGTGACATATTCTTGCATTAGAAATTGTGCTTTTTGGTTTATTGTTCTGGAGTCTATATGCCTGATAATTCTCGTCTGTAGTGTTATGTCTATACATATCCCAAAGCCTACGTTTTTCTTCTTGAAGATGGTTGCAGTTATCCATGGTTTCTGCAGATTTTTCCTTATGGATTGGAGTGGGATAAAGGTGTCGATGGTTTTCTTGATGATTTCTTGCTCGCTTAAGTAGTTGTTGATGGCATTATAATCTGCCTTCCAAAAGTTTCGTGTTTTATTTTTAAAAGTTTCCTTGCCTTTTGCCTTTATTTGAGATGTACCAGTAATTACTACATGGTCGCTGTGTCCAATTGGAGAAGAACTGTTTAAGTCATATATTAAGTTTTGTTCACTTACAAGTAGGAGATCAAGTAGAGACTGCTGAGTTCCTCTTATTCTTGTGTTAAAATTTACCATTTGGTAGGCATTTGTTTCTTTAAACCCACCTAGGAACTCTTCTGCTTGTGCGTCCTGTTTAGCTGTTTGAAGACTATCCCAGTTTATCTCTCGATAGTTAAAGTCACCAAAAATTATGGTTTTATTTTTATTAGAAAAGGCAGTTTTAATTATTTTTACCAATTCTGAGTTTATTTCTGCTTTGACATAATCAGTTCTATATATGCAACCAAGAAGTATTTTTGCACCACCTACGTTAACATTCACCCACAAAGACTCCACAGGAGCAGGAATATCATATTTATTTTCAGTTGATGAGTGAATTTGGATATTGTTTTCTATTTCTTTGATGTATATCAGTATACCTCCTCCTTCTTTGGCTTTTCTATATTTACGGAATATACGATATCGAGGCAAATTGATTAAACCGTCAGGAATGTTTGTGCAGTTATGTAGATAAAAGTGGGGTTACTTCTTTGTATATTTGCTTTCCATTCATCAATTTTATTTTTTATAGAACACAGGTTTGAATACCAATAGGTTACTTCAACTGTAGTGGGTGAAATGTTTAGTTTTTTGAATTTGGTTTAATAGAAACAATCCTAGGCGTTCCACGAACATATTTTATTTTCAGATGCTGTTCTCCTTGATTTGTTCGTGTTTCCAGTTCTTGTATCAACTTTTTCATATACTTTCTTTGGGCTTCAGTTTGATCCCCATTAATATAAGTTGTGTTTGTCAATGCTGACAGTTTGCTCTTTTGCTTTAATATATTTAATGCTTCTTCTTTATTTGGAAATATTATTTTAACGGGTCTCACTTTGTGTTCTTCATATTTTCCTATTCTCATTGTCTTTAGATTATTTATATTTATATTTATATTTGAATTTACCTCCTTTAAGATTTGATGAACCTTATTTTTATCCTTCTCTATTCTATCCTCCCTGGTAGAGTATTCTGAGACTTCCAACACACCAAAGAGGAGCACATTTTGTGCCCTTATTTCTCGTTCTTGCAGTTCATACAGTGTTAGTTCAAGGTTCGAATTGGTCCCAATTGGTTTAGCTATGACTTTATTTTCCAGGTTTTTGATGTCCTATTTGAGGGCATCCAATGATGGTTGAAAATCTGTAGTTTGGGTTATGTGGAATTCTTGAGTAAGTGATTGTGTCTTTTGTTCGAAAGTTTTGGCCACATCTGCATAACTAGGTACTACCGCTTTCATGGCATCTTTCAATTCTCCAAAATCCTTCTTAATATCCTCCATATCATGTTTTAAAGTTGGTACTTGCTTAATGGAATCTTTACAATCTTCACAGAAGAAGAGTAATGTTCTTGTTGTCATTATGAGGGCCCTTATTTCTGTAGCACTGGTATTGGAGCAATTTTTGCAAATGATTTTTCTGCAGCAGTCACAAGGATATCCAAATATATCAGTTTTTGATTCCTTCATAACACAGTTCACTTTACACTTAAAGCAAACATTTGCCATATTTGCTGATTTATTTGCAGTATTATCTGAAGAAAATGATTTCTCGTTGACACAGCTGGCTATGTTGGAAGCGTCTAAAATAACCGACTTCTGCATAGTTCGGTAGGTCTTCCAGGGTATTCATATGTTCCTTATTATTCTTCTTCTTCTTCTGCCTATTCGTTACCGAAGGTTGGCAATCATTCTAGCAATGATAATTTTATTTGTTGCTGCTCTAAATAGTCCTGTGGTGGATGTTTCAAACCAGGTTCTTAAGTTGTTTAGCCAGGATATTCGTCTTCTTCCAATGCTTCTCTTGCCCTGCACTTTTCCCTGTAAGATGCATTTTAGTAATTTGTATTTGGTTTCGTTTCTCATGATGTGCCCCAGATATTCCAATTTTCTACGTTTTATTGTGTATATTATTTCTCTTTCTTTATTTAGTTTTTGGAGTATTCGGGTGTTTGATGATATTTTGTCCACCCATGATTTTTTGAGGATTCTTCTATATAACTCGAATGCCTCCAGTTTCTTTACTGTTGCCTCCATTAAGGTCCAAGACGCTACCCGTATAACAAGATGGAGAATACGTAGGTAGCTTCGGAGCAGTCTGAGTTTTAGTTTTAAATTCAAATTATGTGTCTTGAATAATTTGGACATTTGATTGAAAGCTGTTCTTACTTTTTCAATTCGTGTTTGGTCCCATTGTTCATTTAGTACTGTGCCAAGATGTGTGTATGTTGACACTCGTTCTACCGCTCTCTCATTGATGGTAAACTCTACTTCTCCAATTCTTTCTTTACTAATTACCATGACTTTTGTTTTGCTGGTGTTTGACTTCTAGACCATATTTCGTACTTACTTCAACTACCCTGTCCAATAAAAGCTGCAGTCCCTGTGCAGTGTCTGCAAATATGACGGTGTCTTCGGCATATCTAAAATTGTTTATTCGTTCGCCATTTAATAGTACTCCTGCTTCCGTGTATTCTAGGGCTTCTTGGAAAATTGCCTCTGAGTACATGTTGAACATGAGAGGTGACAATATACATCCCTGGTGTACTCCTCTTAAGATTTGCACTTCCTCTGTTTTGGCATGGTTAATTCTAACGGAAGCTGATTGATTCCAGTATAAGTTTTTAATTATGCGTAGGTCTTTGCCGTCAAGTCCACTATCTTGCAGAACTTCTATCATTTTGTTGTGTTGAACTTTTTCAAACGCCTTTTGATAATCAATAAAACAAGCATACACCTCACAATTTATAACCCTGCATCGCTGGAAAAGCACCTGTACACTGAAAAGGGCATCTCTTGTTCCAAGTCCTTTCATAACACCAAACTGTGTTGGCGATGTCTGTTCTTCACAGAGTTTGTACAGTCTCCGATGTATGATTTTTTAAACTAATTTTAATAAGGCATTCTATAGAGCAATAAGGCTTATTGTTTTGTAGTCACTGCACTTTTAGGCCCCCCGCTTCTTTGGAAGAACCATAAACTCCGACTCAACCATTCTTTGGGTATTTTTCCACTCTTGTATATTTCATTGAATATGATAGTTACCTAGTTCTTTTTTGAAATCCTCATCAAAAATTTTGATAATCTCTCCAGATGAGGTGCAACATCTGGACCAGCCGCTTTTCCATCCTTGAGAGTCAGTATTGCTGCCTCAACTTCGTCTAAAAGGATCTTATGTCATGTATTATTTGTTGTTCTGTTCTTGTGTCTGAGAACAATTCTTTGACGCAATCCTTCCATGTTGATTTTATTTGTTCGATGTCTACAATTATTTCGCCTTGTTCATTTTCTATTTTTCCTATTGATTTCTTCTTGAATTTTCCTGTTATTTCCTTGATCTTCTTATATACACCAATGTGTCGTGTTTTGATTGTGCTATTTCAATCTCTTTGCACTTGTCTTTGAGTTCTTGTTCTTTTGCTTCTCTGATTTTTCTCCTAATCTGGTTGTTGATGGATCTATATCTGTTCATGTCATTATTTATTTTGGTCTTCCCTCTTTCTTCCATTAATTTCAGCATCTCTTCATTCATCCAGGATTTCCTCTTGTCTATATTTGCTATTAGTATCTCTTTCCTTATTGTTTTTGTGACATTGACTATTTTCTCTATTTTTTTCCTCGACTTCTGAGCTGTTTTTTACAGCCAGTAAGGCATTACTTATTAGGTTCATGGCCTGAGTTCTTACCTCTGGTTCATTGATCTTTCTTCTATCATAAGTGATTGTGCTTTGTTTTACTTTCAGTTTCTTCCATTGTACCCTAAATTCTGCTAACAATAAATTGTGATCAGAGTCTATGTCCGCTCCCGGATAAGTTTTGGCTTGGCCATTTTACAGCTGTTTCTATATCTTTGATTAACCATTATGTAGTCGATTTGGTTTCGTATGATTGTACCATCTTTTCCATCTTTTGTGGCTTTCCAGGTATATAATCTGCGCGGAGGCATCTCGAAAAATGTGTTCATTATAACCAAATCGTTTTCTCCTGCAAAAGTACAGAGTTTTTGTCCACACGCATTTCTTACTCCAAGTCCATGGGGTCCAATATGGTTTCCTGATCTTTCCCTTCCCACTTTTGCATTAAAATCACCCTTCATTATAAGTAGTTTTTTTAGGGATTTTTCTGATGAGGGTATTTAATTCTGTGTAAAAATTATTTATATCTTCTTCTTCATGTTCACTTGTGGGTGCATACATCTGTATGATGTTGGAATTGCTTTTATTTGGACTAGCATTATTCTTTCATTGACAGGCACAAAGTTTCTGACATTTTGTGCAATTGACTTGTGCAGTATGACTCCTACTCCATATTCATATTTGGCGGGACATCCTGAGTGGTATACTCTATTTTCTTCAATGTCGCAGTAATTTGCATCTGGCCATCTCATTTCACTTATTCCCAAAATTGTGATTTTCAGTCGCTCCATTTCTTTGATGGCCTTTTGTATTTTACCTGTTTGGGCCATGGTTCTTACATTCCAGGTACCCAGTCTTGTACGTTGTTGACCGAGTTTTTGTGTCTTCACATCCTTGTTCATACTCATTATTTAGTTTGAACATTGCCATGTGAATGAATACTAGGGTTGCTTTGTAAGCATTTAATGCAGTGGTTACCCATGATGTTTTCTGCATCCCAATGCCGTTGACTGTTTTAGTTCATCCGCCTTGGGGTTAGTTTCTCAACCCCAGAACAATGAGTTGCCATGCCACTTGTCAGTTGTTCCACCCGAAGCTGTTGACTGACAAGTGGGGATTACTTATCACTCGGTCGACAGAGCCTCGTAGGTTATCGGCGAGGTTGTCAGTTGGGTCGGTCTCCATTCTTTGTTACCGTCACCCCTTACACCCCTGTTCCTTATACCGTTCTTTAAAGTCTTCGGTATTAGTCTCATGGAGGAGATGATGATCGGCACCACCTTAACAGTTTGAAGCCCCCACATTTCTTGGATATCGCGTCTCAGGTTGGTGTACTTGGTTATTTTCTCAATGTACTTTAACTCTGTATTGTGGTTATTGGGAATTACCAAATCTCTCAGTAGCGCTTTATTTTCTTTCTTGTATACAATGGTTATGTCAGGTCTATTGTGTTCAACTGTCCTATTAGTTATAATAGATTTTAACCCGTTCGGTTTCTACCACTGGCGATAGTAAGGTTCACTGCTATCTGGCATTATTTTGTGTAGCTTCAGGAGTTCGAAGTATATTATCGCAGCCACTTTATTTATTTATTTTATTTATTTATCAACGGGCCTAACCCAATTTTAGTACAAAAAAATATACATAATTAAAGCATACAAAAGCAATCATAAAACATCACAATAACATTAAAATTAAAGTCAACAATATTATATACTATATCAACACAATGTAAGGAACAATATCACAATGTAACTTACTATGTGAAATAAAAATTAGAAAGTTTTGAAATTTATGAACATTTAGAATTATTCCAAAATACAAATGCAATAGCAATAATTTATAAAAAGAAAAAGAAGTTAAATTAAATTAAAAATGGCAGTCCAACAAAACTACTGGCTAATCTTATAATGCTGCAATAGGTTGACAAAACCACTGTATGACATGTTAAAAAAGTCAAAATCGTCAGGAAGAGAGTTGGCAGTACAAGCCGTTCTACACAAGAACGATCTGGAGCCAATATTAGTCCCCTTGAATGGCTGATGAAACAAGGATCTGAAACGAGTATTTCTTGCAGGAATTGAGAGGCCAATCGAAGAGGTTAAGAAAGGACAGTTAACCATGCAATTAACTAGTTTATAGAAAATTTTAATATCTGTAATTTCTCTTCGAGTGGACAGTGAAGGGAGGGCAAACCTTGTCTGAATCAATTGATAATCATAGTGATAGTCATCTATAGGGGGAATACCAGCATTAAATGCCAAATATCTCAAGAACCGTCTCTGAACTTGCTCTATTCTGTGAATGTAGCAAGTGTATCAAGGATTCCATACAGATGAGCCGTATTCCAGAATTGGCCTGACAAGGCTACAATATAATATTCGTAGGGAAGATGTGTTGTTAAAATATTTTGTTTGTCTTTTCAGAAAACCGAGGATAGATAAAGCCCTGGATACAATTAAATCACCATGCTGAGAGAAAGATAGACATGAATCTATGATAACACCAAGATCACGGATCTCTGAAACCCGGGACAGGACAGAGTTGCTGATTCTATAGTCATAACTGATTGTATTTCGCCTACTGGGAGAAACTGATGTGGTAACACTTTGATGCATTAAGGGCCAATGCATTGTCCCTGCACCAAGACTCCAAATCAGAGAGGTCAAACTGTAGTGCCACGCAGTCATACACAGATGAAACGGAAATGTAGAACTTCAGATCATCTGCGAAAAATAAAAACTTGGAGAACTTAAAACAGTGGGCAATGTCATTAATAAATATGATGAATAACAGTGGTCCCAAATGGGATCCCTGAGGAACACCTGAGACATTCTTAATTTGCCTCGACTTAAATCCATTCACTCTTACAACCTGGGTTCTGCCAGAAAGATAACTAGATAACCAGTCAAGCATTATCCCCAACCATTCTCAGCTTCCCGAGCAGAGCAGGATGATTAATCCTGTCGAATGCCTTGAAAAAGTCAGTATAGATGGCATGAACCTCCCCACCCCCGTCCAAAACACTCGACAAGTACTCGACATAGGTAAGTAGATTAAGATCAGTAGATCTATTACGTACAAATCCAAATTGCTCGTCAATTATAATACCACTCAGCAAAGCACTCAAATGAGCAGTAACAATGTTCTCAAAAAGCTTAGGAACGGTACTAAGAGTGCATATGGGCCTGTAATTAGATACATCAGCGTGATTACCTGATTTATGAATTGGAGTGATGTAGCAGGGGTCAGGGAATATACCCGTAGCAAGAGACCGGTTAAAAATCATGTGTAATGGTCGAGAAAGTACAAAGCTGAAGAAATTTAAAACAATCGGGGGAATACCATCTGGACCGGGACCTTTGCTTATGTTCAATTTAGAGAGCTCCTCGTAAATAAGGCAAATAGGAATGGAATGGTTAGAAATATTTATATGACTTAAGGATGGAGGTTCATCCGGTAAATTACACTGACTGACAGCATAAACAGATTCAAATTATTCTGCAAAAAGGTTGGGCAATTCTGGTCCCAGTTGGCAATGTTTATCCCGAAGGAACATAGCCAAAGGAAGTTCATTAGATTTGCGCTTGGAATCAATGAAAGACCAAAATTGTTTTGTGCATTGATGATTAATCAGAGACCATTCGCACTGCATCACATAATCCCGATAGCATTGATTAGAAACCAATTTGCACTCGGATCGAATTCTGGAGAAATTAATATAGCTGTCCCTTGTACCAGTGGTTTTGAAAACCTTATGAGCAATTTATTTATCTATTGTTAATTGCCTCAACTCTGCCGAAAACCATCTCGGAAATCTTCTCTGGGAGACTTTCTTCTTAGGGACAATTGCATGGATGAAAAAGAATAAAGTATCATGAAAAATGTTTACCATATCATTAGGATCATGATTTGATAATAGTTTATCCCAGTTAATCTGCCCGAGAAGGCCATTCAGGAGAGTCATATCAGCAGCCTTGTAATCATAATAAAACTCATCACACTGAGGTCCATTGGAGTGACTGTGGTTTATTGTAGTCGCAGTTCGTATACACAAAGGTGGATGGTACAAATCGATTGGAACCATGGGTTCATCAGCAATAGAGACCATAGTGTCCAAGTGGGTTGAGAAAACCAGGTCAAGCAAACCACCTCTCACATTCATTACTTCGTTCTTTTGAAAGAGATCATGAAATGCACAAAGTTCAGAAAATAGATTACTTATCTCGGCATCACTAGCAGTTGCATTCGGAGACAATGTAGGCACTGAACAAAGATCCTCTGTTGACCACACACATCTTGGCTAGTTAAAGTCGCCAATAATGTAGCAGGGAAGACTGAATTTTTCCATAACATCATCGATAGTAGCACAAAGAATTTGGTATCTTGAAATTGGAGACTTAGGAGGTAGGTATGCAGTCCCTACCAATATACTTTTAGTACCAGTACCAATCTTCACAAATAATTGTTCTAAGTTGCCGGAAGTACTGAGGAAAGAGCTTTGTAGGGTCTTAAGGACAGCCACCATTACTCCTCCTCCCCTATTAGCCGGACTGTTATCCACATTCCTATCACATCTATATATGCTATAGTCAAACAATCCAAGCTCTGCATCACCAAAGTCACCTGTTAACCAAGTCTCACTTAAAACTATAATTGAATAACAATTGGATAAAACACTTTTTTGGAGAGTTGCAAGCTTGGTTCGCAATCCCCTAACATTCTGATAGAATATCTCAATACCTCTAGAGGGATGAAAACTACTGGCATTGATTTGGGTAGGCACATTATTTAGTTTTTTTTCTGATGTATATGGGGAACACCATTTCGGAATCTAATAGAAACATCTTCACCCTTTTGACGGCGACTCCTAAGTTCAACAGAAAGCTCCTTTTCCATATCTCTCTGCTTATGGGTTAGATCGTGACCTATAAAGACTTTTTTATCTTTTAGTTTATATCCATTCCTCAACAACATCTGGACATCATAAGTAGATGGTAGTTTAATCTTCATGGCACGAACTTGATTTTTATTTGGTTTTCCCACTCTTACAACATTCACAATTTCGGGGGGAGTATCGGTCAATATATTTATAATGTTATTCGCCTCATTTATATCGTTTCCCTCGGGTACATTGAAGAGCATGATGTTGCTAGAACGAGCCTGGCGTTCCTGTATTTCCATTAGAAAATCCTGTTCATTAGAAGTAGAGACTGTTAAGAATGGGCCATTTGCATTGTTAACATTAGAAGTTGCTTTTTTAAGAGATTCTACTTCTGAACGAAGTTCTTCAAAAGCTTTAAGCAAAAGAGGTACCTGTTGGAGTCCCTTCTGATAATCTTGGCAGTAAAATCTTAATTGGCGAGAACCCTTTAATTCCATCACCTTAATCTCAGATGCATTAAGGCCTGAGCATGGCTTTTTATGAAAAATCCTATTACAGCTATCACAATAAACAATTTCACCATTTGGAACATCAGCTCTGCACTCACTACAAACATCAGCCATTTTGTGGTTGGGTTTGTTTGATTTTTGCCTTTTGCAGAATAATGAAGACGCAAATACAGCAAATTATAACTTGGCAGGACTACAAATAGCCTAGATTTTAGTTTTCAGCAGAAAACCAAATTAAAAATGATTTCTGTAAGGTTATTTTAAAATTGTTGTTGAATCTTAACCTCAAAGTTAAATCTAAATAAATCTCTCCAATCCTTTGTCTTTTTGGTTGTTTTGATTTTGCACAATAAAGCCCTCTAACTGGACTAAACACCAAGCACAATATCCATAATTAACTAGCTTTGGAAACAGTAAAAATTTGAAAATTTGTATGGAGCAAGACGTAAACAAACTTTGTAAACAAACTTATTACGACAATCTGTCGTAATAAATATTTTGTGCCTGTTAGGTTTTCGCAACCAGACAGGATATGTTCAATGGTCTCCGATTGACTGTTGCACTTTCTACATTTATTCGTCATAACCTGTTCTTTTAGGATATATTTTTGGTAGTTTCTGGTGCTTACAACCTGGGTCTTGTATAGCAACCATAAATCCTTCTGTTTCAGGATAATGTGTTCCGCTCAGCAGCCATCCGAAAGATGCATCCTTATCGATGTATTCTTTCTCCAAGTTGTAGTGGTAACTTCCACACAACTCTCTGGATGCCTATTGTGTGATTTTGTCTTGGTTGGTGGTCATATTTGGAAATCGTAAGTGACTTAGATTTAGAGGGGTATATCCTGTGTCAGCTTTTATAAAACAACACTATGCAGGTTGGATTGTGCATTGTAGAAGTAATTCCTGAGGCCCTCAATCTGGGTATTGCATACTATTACTGTATCCATGATAACTCGTCCGCCTAGTTCCCTAGGGAGTGACACTAGCTCTTTTGAGGCTCTAGGGTGGTGCATCCTGTGTTTGGTCAACATAACTCTAACCTTTCTATTTACTTCTTCCAGATCTGTGAGGCTCCATTTAACAATCCCGAAAGAGTACCCTATCACTGGACACTGGAATAACCTTTGCTACATTAGATGAGTTTAACTTAGTTTTGAGGATATTCCGCAGCCTTCTTTTAAATTGTTCGGTAGGTGTCTCCTTAATCTGGTTGTGCTCTAATTTGTCCTAGATATTTGTAGGGGTCTTCTCTCATAGATGTTAATACAGTCTCCTCATCCAATCTCACTTCGGGAGCATTCTTTAGTTTGCCTCTCTCGATGGTAACAGCTTAGCATTTGCTAAAAATTCCGAATGTCATGCCTCTGTCGGAACTCATTTTGTGAACCAATTTAAAGACAGTTTCAAAATGATTCTTGCTGGCAGCATTCGTCCATACAGAAAAGGTGACTAATTGTTTTGATGGTAAATCCATGCTTTGTTTATTTAAGCGCATTAAATAGGGGGTTCAGAGCTAGACAAAATCATAGAGCGCTGAAGGAATCACCCTAAAAGATGCCTCTTCTAATCGTAATCTCTTTGCAGCCAGTCATGGGGGATAGAATCCAGGACCTTTTGACAGTCTATATATGCCATATAGATATTTATATTTTTCTTTCTCGCCTGCTCCAGTATTACCGAATCAATTATTATCTGCTCTTTACAGCCTAGAGCTCTTCTTCTGCATCCTTTTTGCTCTTCTGTTAGAATGTTATTGGTTTCCAGCAGATATGTGTAGACTTTATTGGTTATTCCTGCTGACAGTTTTTTGTAAAGTGTGGGCAGACACGTGATAGGTCTATACTGGGAAGGGTCTTGGGTGTTGTTACTTTTAGGTAGAAGGTGAGTGTTGCCTTGAATAAGAAACTGAGTCACTAAATTCGGGTTTTCAAGAATGTCGTTGAATTTTTGAGCAAGGTAAGTATGTGTGCTCTTAAGCTTTTTGTATCAGAAATTCTGAATGCCTTCTCTGCCTGGCGCTTTCCAGTTCGCAAGTTTACTTGTGAGTGTCCTAATGTCTTGCTCATTAAAGTGTATGGGGTCCATCTGGCATTCTCTGTACTTCTGTTTTTCGGTGTTAATCCATGGCGCATCTTCTTTATGTCAGATTGTCTGGTTGTTGTTTCTTTCAAGATTACGATAAAAGTTTCGCTCATTTCTTGAGAACTCATGGTTTTGTGTTTTCTCTGGTGACTCTCACGATATCTTCTTAGCCTGCTGGCCGCAGCAGTTAGTTTCTGCCGTTGTTTGAGTATAGGAGTTACTCAAACAACGTTTCTGCTTAAAGGTATCCAGGTAGTTCGTAAGGACATTGCGCAGACCAGTTTCATTGGACTGGTCGATCTGTCGTGTCACATCTTCGGGTGGGCCTCCAATCAGCTTGTTGGTTATATTTCCTCTCACCATTTGTTGTGCTCTACCTACTTCTTTTCGAGGTTTTTCTATCTTCGTTCGTTTATATATTCCCATGCCGCCATATGTTGTTTCCGTTTTCTTATTTTTTCACTCTGAGATTTTCTGACCATTTTCTTCAACTGTACTAATTGCTGGTACAGTACACCTACGTGTAGGTAAGTTCATATTGCCATCTAAGGTGAAGGAGAATATTCGGTTCGCTTCTCCGATGATTGCAGTGAGTGCAACTTGGGAATTCTAGGCTTAGAGCATGGATCTATGCCTCTATACTCAGCCAGATGCTGATTAAACTTTTGCATCCAGCTTGACTCTTCATTAATGTCATTAGTTTCCGTCGGGTTATTGGCCACTTCCAG
This sequence comes from Pissodes strobi, assembly GCA_016904865.1. Classification (NCBI taxonomy): domain Eukaryota; kingdom Metazoa; phylum Arthropoda; class Insecta; order Coleoptera; family Curculionidae; genus Pissodes; species Pissodes strobi. The sequence continues at coordinate 19,501 of JAEQML010050953.1, forward strand.
GTGGAGGATATTATCTGCTGGGATGGGTTCTCTATCATTATTCCCTGGTTCCTCGGCTTGTAGCCAGGATTTCATCCTTGATTTGGTTTATTATTGGTTGCGGGAGCAGATTTCTTCTCAGTAGTGCAGCTCGTTGATCTGCTATTCTCTGTTCAGATAAATGGTTGAGGTGGGGGACGTTTCGAGTGAAGTCATCGTGCATTCTTCTACTATACATTGTAGGGTCGGTTCCTAGTGCAGTGGCTCTATAGTAGGCGCGAATGACATGTTTGTTATCTTCATTGCTCCATTTTATGCGTTTTGTTTGTTGCTGTTCTGCCGTGATGGGTACAGGCGGTGGTTGCTGCACAACACGTCGATCGGGCAGTGTGAGGATCTTGTTGTTATTTGTCCTCATCATTGTTGCTAACGAGATTTATTATCTTATTATTATTATGGTTGTTATTATTAAATAATGTATGGTCCTGAAGAGAATAGATATCAATGTTCTGGAAAAAGAGGTGGAATGTTTTAGACTTTGAGGTTTTCATCAATCTGCTTAAAAGACTCGTCCGAAGATTCAAGATTCTAGGTTGATTGTACAAGTTCTTCCATAAGGTTATCTGAATCCCGCATTCTATGCTCCTCTTTTATTGCATGGGTCACAGCAGAGACGTTTATCAGCTTCTTTCTTTCTAATATGAGTATTAAGTATTTCTAACTGTAGAAATGAATAACTGGTATTCAGCCAAACTGAGTCCTTTTTTAATATACCTATGTTAAACGAAGCATGGAGCAAACCACTTACTTTTAAAAATTAGTGGATGGGCGTGGGGGTTGCTTTATTTTCATCTTTCTTTGATTTTACCACCACGCTTTTGTCTACAGTTCGCCCCCTGTCTGCGCCCATGCCCAACGAATGTATTAAAAGATATAATTTGTTTTATATCCTAGGTTTCGGTCAGTATCGTGACCTTCGTCAGGGCTAAATATTATTTTTATATAATAATTATGTATAATATATAACAATTTTATGGTAACATATTACAATCAAAACTAGTTAAATTTAATTTTGTGCCATCAAAATCACTCTCATGTAGCCAAAGAAGTATTCACCTCAATAGCTTTCCAAGAAAAGTTTAACCTCAACATCGGTATTTTTGTAACATCGTTAAACATCGCACATCCCTAGCTCCATTTTAACCGCCAACGCTACGCCAACGAATGACAAGCGTCTACAGCCACTGGGATGCAGATATTTTATTATTAAGCATCTACACGAGTCCTTCCGCCTGACGAGCCCTTGGCTTGCGCACAATAGCCATATTCGATTCACTACTTTGGATCGATTAAAATCGAACTAACTGAACTGATTCGTGTTCGATTGTAAAAATATCACTTTGCCTCCACTACCTAAAAAGTGATCCAGCTCACCTGTAAGTGAACCGAAAATGGACCGGGATCACTTAGATCGGTTCAGTAGTTCAGGTAAAAGATGGCATTTAAATGTCATTGTCAATCGACTTTTTTAAAAATTGTTTTCATAATTTCATTTGACCTTGGCTCACTGAACTGAAATATCAGTTCAGTTTCAGTTCAAAATCTCCAGTCTCAATCGAATACGGATAATAACATTTCTAATCTGAATTTATTCACTTCTCGCTTCGCTCGCTCCGGGGTGCGACCAAACAAGACTAACCTGAAGCATGCCCAAAATCAAGAAAGAAAAACCGTTTTACAAACATAATCATTAAAAAGAGCACGTCTTACCACTGAAATCGAACCCGGGCCGCCGTATCAGAAACACAGCATCGTACCACTGAGCCACACTGAGCCACACTAGAGTTTAGGGGTAGCGTTTGCTTGTTTACATCCCGGCATCCGCATCCCGCATCGCCAGAAGTACGAGCATGTATTACAACAAATAATATTTCACTTTACGCATGGCACTCCGCTCGCTTCGCTCACTACGGTGGGCCCATAAAAGGAAACTAACCAAGTGCTAACCAAAACTAACCCAAGACATACCCAAAATCAGGGAAATCAAGAAATATAACCTTAAAAAAAATTAAAAAAAACCGACGGGGTTTGAACTCGGGTCGCCGAAGTGAAGGCTAATCATCCAGACCCCTAGACCATCAGCGGACTTACAAACAACCGGTTGCATCACGAAGACATGGAAATCAATTGATAAAATGCCGGGATGCGGGTGCCGGGACGTAAACAAACAAACGCTATTCCTAGATTCTACTCTGAGCCACGAAGTCCACTAACTGCGAATTGCGATTCTCTGGGCCATAAAGACATGTAATTGTCAGAAATGTGTTTACGCAAGCCCAGGACTCGTCAAGCGGAATGACTCGTGTAGATGGTTAAGAATAAAATATATGCCACCGGGATATTCTGGCTTTGAATATCTCGCATGCGCACTGTATGTTGTTAAAGGGGGGAGATTTGAAAACTAGAATTAAAATGTTCTGTGCTATTTTACCTTATATGCAGCATGATTTTTGATCTTCTGCGTATCACAAGCACAGTGTCTGACCAATGCACTATCAAACCAGTTGAAAGGAATTCGCTGGACCGTAAAGACATGGAAGACGCGAGCGAGAAATCCAAACTGCGCATGCAGGATTTTGAAAGATTAGCGTCTCGCCATTTAAGAGGAGCCTCATCACGAACTCCGCTCCACACATTTTTTCACTTCACGCCTTTGTATAACCCTTTTCGAGAAAAGCAAGAATGTGAGAGGTACTAGCGTCTCGCCGCTGTTAGGAACCTGATCCCGAACTCCGCTCATCAATGTTGTTTAAGTTTTCACTTCATACAATGCCCTCCGCTCGCTACTGAGCGTAACCAACAAAGACTAACCCAAACTAACCCAATCTAACTCAAAGTAACCCAAAGCATGTCAAAACACTAAGTAATCCGATACAAAAAAACTCGCAAAGACCGGACGTTAAATCAAAACCACCTACTTTGCGTTCTAGGGCTGCAAGCTTCGCCACCTCAGCCAAACTCTCACATTCCTGCTTTTCTCGAAAAGTTGTATACAAACGCGTGAAGCGAAAAAAATGTGTAAACAGATCAAGCTTGATGGCAAATTGTCCCTTGAGGGACAGAAGCCATATCCAGTAAAAAAAGAAAGAAACAGATCAAGCTCCCCACAGCGGCGAGACGCTAGTTTGAGAGGTTGGCTCAAGTGATGAAGCTCGCGTCTCTATAACGCAAAGGATCGATTTGATGCCCGGTAGTTAAGTTTTTTTTTATTGGATTAGTTAGTTTTTTAGCATGCCTTGGTTAGTTTTTGTTGGTTGCGCCCCACAGCGAGCGGGGGGCATTGTATGAAGTGAAAATATGAACATTAAACAACGCATGTAGCAACATAAACCGGCAGAAGTTGGGATCATGGCTTCCTATAGCGGCGAGACGCTAGTTTTCTTTGTAAGGTGTAATAATGCTCTCTTATGCACCCCCTCGGGTGAGGGGTGTGTGGGACTCACCACTAGTTTTTGAAAGCCAAAATATCCGAGTCTCTATAGATGCTTGTGAATGAATGACGTGGATTGCATTTGATTTGACGGTCAAAGCACTCCTAATACTATCGCTGTCTCTCTCGCTCTCTATTCGGTAAAGGCGAGTCCAAAAAGAGACAGAAAGATAAAAAGCGTACTTGGAATACTCCGAGCGTCAAATCCAACGCCATGTGACTGAGTCTAATTGGTCAAGATTGTCCCGCGATTTGTTATTGACTGAACCTTAAACAGCGCTAGTTGCCAGTTCTCAGTTCCTATTACTTTTAATTTAAAAGAGTATTATTAACCTCACGCATAGCCCTCGGCTCGCTTCCGGGTTCAACCAAACAAAAGTAACCAAAACTAACCCAAACTAACCCAAACTAAAAAAAAGAAACAATACATAACCTTAAAAAAAAAGCCTTGTCACCGACGGGATTCGAACCCGGGGTGCTGCGTCACAAACACGCAATCGTACCACTGCGCAGTAGGGCCTTTGCATGCCATTTGCTGAAACCTAAGGGGGTAATTCTATACGTTTGAACAACATTACGAATTTTTGGCAACGCTCCCTCCCAGCTGATTTATATTTTATGACTAGCGTTGTTTAAGGTTAAATCGAATTGTTGCCATGCGGACATCTGACTCTCTTCCATTCTCTCTCTCTCTCTTGCTCATTACAGGCATAAACTTTATCTCTCTTGCGAGATAAAAATTTAATAAATCCTGTTTACTTCCGCTTTGGAGTTGGCGGTGTTCGGACGTGGGAAGGGAGTCTGGCTTTCTAACCTGACTTCGCACGGGACGTGCACGTGATTCGCGGCAGAAAGCGTTGGGGGCCCCGTTGGTTCGAAAGGGAAGTCGTGGCCGGTTAGGACAGTGTTTAGGGTGGGTCGCTTAATGTAGGGTCGATTCCTACGAAGATTCTTCCAGATTCTTGCACGTGATTACGTGATCTGAAGGAGATCGGGGCTGTGGGCCCTGCGGAGATGGGAAGTCTCTCTGGCAGCAACTGGTTATATCTGCATTGTGTGAAGCCCCTTTGCATAAGACTCTAGCCGAGCATGTACAAGATTTAAATGTGTGTGAATGTCCAGCCGGTGGTGTTCGAACCTTAAAACAAGCCGTGCATGAATAAGCCTGAACCTCCAGGAGTACATACTCGACATACGGGGGGTTCTAAAAATAGTATCCCTGTCCACCAAGGTGTAACTTATCTGGGATGGGTCGCCCAGCTCTAACTAAGCCTGGACAGAGGTCGTTTCTGGGTAAATGCGTAACCGCGAAGCCCATAACTAAAAACTAACTAACTAACTAATAAATCCTGTCGTTACTTACGTGGCCTTGAAAAATCACTATGAAACCTAAGAAGTATTCACTTCAAAAATGTCAAAGTCAAAAATAAATAACTTACGAGATGTTAAAAGATATTTGATGTTGTTAATTTAATAATAATGGTAAGGTGTATTAATATATAATTATCTGTGATTTAGTGATAATATATAATAATAAATAGAGCTTAAATCATCAATTTTAGTTCAGTTCAGACATAATTTTAGAACTGTTGCTCCAACGACCATGAACATAGTTTGTTCCAAAAATCCAGTTTTGATTATGGGGAGCGTCCGAACGCATGATACAAATAATTTGTGTCATGGTCCGAACGAACACAGTGAACACACCACCTAAACACAGCTCTATGACGTCTTCGAATGATCGAAAGAAACTCTGACTCCAGAGTCTAGAGGAAGAATTAGAGCTAAGGCCGTCACGATACCACTGAATTATCGATATCGATACGTAGATAGAGCTAAGTGTAAAAAGATCGATACTAGTACTCGATACTGTATGAAAGTATCGCTGAGGGCCACTTGTATAGGTAAAAATTAACCCGGGAATTAATTCAAAGATAGACTCTCAATTTAACTCTAGGTTATACGGGTTGGAATTTTCATCTAATTTTATAGTTTGGGAAAAACGCCAAGGTGAGGGGTGGATGTTGCACACTTGGGTTTTGTGGTGTTGGTGCTGATAATTCTATTTCATAGTATCTAGTATCTCAACCGATCGTTTGAATATCATAAAACGCTCTACAAATTCAGCTTCAGTCTTCAGCTCACTCCCTTATATTTATTTATTCCTTCTCGAAAAGCCTGAATCGTTATCTAAGCCCAATAACGATATTTATCAACTCTTCTTCTTCGTCCTACACATAAAAAGTGATTATCCGTTATAAACAGGACAAAATCCAGAAATTTTATGATTATAGTAGTAGTACGACTCTCTGTTGGCATTTGCGTGAGCAATTCAGCCAGTAAAGACCCCTGTCCGGGCTTAGCAACAGCTGGAGCGATCCTTCCAGATTAGTTACAACCTGGTGGACAGAGATACTATTTTCAGACCCTCCATGGGAAGGGTTTAGGTTAGATAGGAAGAAAACTTGTAGCGAATTAAGTTAAAAAATCTCGCAGGGTCGCCGGAGGCAAACATTTCTTGGACCCATGGAGGGGCTTAAACCCGCTTGTACTTGTACGTGAACGGATTTTTAAGGCTCAAACCCCGGGCTGGACTTCCAATTCCTCCTCGGGGAATCAAAACGGTCCCCGAACGTTTACCACGCGCTCCCCAAGCTGAAGACGAAAAGGCCGATACGCGACAGACGTGTTAACTCGACCGAGAACGAAGCGGAAGGTCCAATTTCAGGGACTTCAGGTCCTGCCGTCGAAGGACGAACACGTTGGAAACGGGTTACAGAATTCGGCACGGATAGTGGAAGCTTTTTGCATAGAAAACGTATTCTAATCGTTCGAGGGGAGTCTTGAGGGGTGAATCGCGTAGTGGAGGGTGATTCCTACTAGGACTCCAGAGTTTATTTCCGTACGCTGAGCGTGGCCTATGGCCGGTCGGGGTACATCTTGCGGGGATTTGATGTCTCTGACAGAAATTGGTTATACCTACAGTGTGCGAAAGCTCCTTGCATATGAACTCAGTTGTGCAATTCATTGGCTTATATTTGTGGAAAAATCGGGAATCACCAGGGGCACAGGCCCGTCATACTGGAGGTTCTTACCGAATACAAGGCCCCTCAAACTGTAATATCGTGTAACGCAAGCAGAAGGGTAGCTCTGCCTCTGTCTAAGCACCGAACGAGGGGTCTGCTGGCAATTGCCTCGTAGCAAAGCCATAATTCAAGCAAGCAAGTCCAATTTTAGGGTTATAAATCCAAAGGATTGGAGTTAACTCATTCCCGACCTATGGCTAAAGTACAATTATTTTTCTCCTTGGTATAAGGTGCCTATGTACTTTTTAATACTGTGAATACGACACAGAAAAAGTGGAATCGGTTATCAGTTATACACAAGTCAAAATCCAATAGTTTTTGGGTTATGAATCCAAAGGATTGGAGTTAACTCATACCCGACCTAGAAATTATGGGTAAACTTGAAGTCTGGTTGGTAAATTCTAAGGTGCCCACGTTATAAAACCAATTTTATATTGATCTTGGGTTTAACTCTGATTCCTCATATATTGAAAGCCATTAATATTATATTCTGGAACACCATTGCGATACCACCCCGGTCAGTATCGTATAAATGCATCGATATCCATACTAACGTCACATTCCTAATTGAGTTGACAAGTGACATATTTGGCTTCCTTTTCCTTTTGTTATTATATTTTTTGTACACACCATTTCATATCATAGGCTTACGCGACGCGCTACGCAGTACCAGACCCCAAATGTCAGTGTGGCGGTTATTCCCTCGTTTCTACATCTAGCAGATTTCACTTCAGGTGGCTTTACTTATAAACTATTTCGTCGTTTTAATTCCCTGTGCAGAAATTGATTGGAAACAACGCAAGGTAAGTACTCTAATGTGTATCGTAGCAAACGCTTTGAATGCCTGATAACGTGCTTTACATGTAAAGGGTGGCTGATTTATTTTGCTAGTGTGTAACAGTGTAGCCTCCCCTATGTAAGTGCAGTAGTTTGCCACATTGAGTCTAGTTCTGTTCGTACTTCTTGTTAATATATATTTAATCAAAAGAAATAATGAGGTATGGCATCCCCTTTCGGGGAAACTCCAGCTTGTATCTGATTAACTTTATTTTCTGTGAGGTATATGCGTAGTGTGAATGCTAAGGAGTCTTGCAGACTATATAAACACAAAATACTTACCTTCAATTCGAAATTTTCTAATTTAATTAGCAATAATAATAGCCATTCTACAAGGCAAAGAGGGACATTACCATATTCACAGCACCAACAAAAAATTCAGTTATTAACGATGTGAAGAAAGTGTTTAATCATGTGCTGAGTGAGAGGCAAACAGTATACGAATAGTCTGAGACTACTATTCATTGAACGAGTTTCTAAATGATCATTTTTAGAATATACTCGCTATATATTATTGCTGCTACTTTTTTACTGTTTTAATGTTTGTTGGTTGTATATTGTTTATCAGTAACTTACTTTTGCTTATGCCTATTCTTAACTTACACATCCTTGCCTCTCGCCTACTATTTTAATTTTAAATTTACAGTCACTTTGTCAATAAAAATTCTCTTGACAGTAAATCGTTCTTCTTACTCGTTAACATGTTTCGCAAACTAGCTATTCAGTGTCTGAGGGCCAGTTTGAAACCCGACGGATTAGAAAAATGGGTTGAAAATGTTGATAAAAATATAGAATGTTCCAGTCCAAAATATTTTAGGGTTAAATTTAACCAAAGGGCTTCAAACACTTCAATCCATGGATTTAATTATCGCAATTATATAAGTTAAAATTTATATATTTTTTTATATATAAGTATGTACTTTCCTAGTTTGTGTTTACCAAGCAAATCTCGTATAGAATCATCTAGGCGTTGCCGCTGTCCAGCTGCCCTTTTGGACTTGTACCAAAAACTAGCAGTGTTTGCAACCTTAAGCTGAAGTGAGTTTTGCTTAATCAGCGTATTTTTAATTATATTGGTGTATCAGGCAATTTAATTTAATATTTTTAAGGGAAATTTCATAATGCATTACTTATATTTTCCTGCTTTCTATATTGTTTACGTGAAACCACCTTATTGGTACATTTTGACCTATTTTAAATCTGAGCTTTATATACACCATTTGATGAAAATTGTCCAAATCTAAGATCACATGCACAAGCCAGATTCGAATATAAAATTCATCCCCTATTTTTATTACAGAATCAACTAGTCGACGAAGTTAAATTTGTGTGTTTCGACATTCTATCATGAATATCGTTACGGGATACAATGACAATCCGATGCAGTCACAAACTAGACTTATTTGCCGATTTTATCAACGAGGTATGTGTAGATTTGGAAATCGCTGTAGAAATGTTCACTGTGAATTAGGATCATCGCCTGATGTCGTCGAGAAGTCGAAAATAGCAGAGAAAACCTCGGCAAATATGCTAGAGCAAACATCACCAAACGTAGAGCCCGAAAAGGAGGAAGTAAGTTATTTTTATCTATTTAATTATGTCGATTCGTGGGGATTTCCCATTTTTACTAAGTGTTATGACAACCAAATTGTGGGTGGGTGATGTTCTCATCGCTGTATAGTAATACTGATTTTATTCATGTTTAAAATGATGCAATTTTACACATGTCACAGATAAAATACAAAGAGCCCCTGATAATAGGTAGGTACATTAAAAATACTTCTAAACTATGTGTATGGAAACAGTTTCAAATACTTATTCAAGAAACTCTTGATACATTCTGTTCCCTAACATGTTTGCGAAGTCTATTATATAGTGTCAGTCCAAACTAGGTAGAAGTCATACATGATTTTCTCAGCCTCAGATACTCCGAACTTATGTTACATTTGTTTCTGGTGTCATGATTGTGGTATTATGTACGTTTTTTCTAACACAAACAAGGCACCTCAAGATGAACAAAGTAGGCAAAGTTAACACATTAGGTCATACGAACATGTGCCTAACATCTGCTCTACAGTCCCCATGCAAGGATTGTGTAGCTGATATGAGTATGAAAAACTGCAAAATAAGTTGTTCGTCTTACATTAGAGGGACACACCGAGAGATATGTCGAAGAAGATAATTACTTCTGGCCAAGTTTTCTAGCAAGGGCACCAACATGCTCACACCACTGTAGTTCGGGGTCCAACATCACACCCAGAAATGACACTACCGAGACATTCGGTGCCTCCTATAGCCCTCTGAGGGAGAGAATCATCATCTGGGTCTTCTTTGCATTTAGCAGCAGTCTGTTAGAGCAGAACCAGTTTTTTGCCCTCTCCTGTGCCAACCTGTATCCAGCAAGAGAAACAGTGGTATCATCAGCAAAGAGAATATATTTAGCAATTTGGTCACTATAAGGTAGGTCATTGACATATATTAAAAATAATATAGGCCCAAGAATTGACCCCCTGGGGTACCCCTATTTTGATCTCACCCTTGCCACCCTCACTACTTGACGTCTGAGTTCTAGGTATGAACGAATCATGTCTACACTTATGGTGTTAAAATTGTAATATTTAAGTTTGCGAAGGAGGATACCATAATCAACACAGTCAAAGACTTTGCTCAAGTCTAAAAATAAAACGGGCTCATACTGCATATTGTTAAAAGGATCCAGAATAGCAGGTACAAGATCCACTATGCCGTGAACTGTACTTCTGTTTTTCCTGAAACCAAACTGACATGGGGAACAAATATTTTCAGTATTGAAAAATTCCACTATTTGAATGGCCATACATTTCTCCAGAACTTTCGAAACCACAGGCAGAAGAGATATTGGCCTGTAGTTATAGGGTTGACCTGGATCCCCAGGATTCCCTTTCTTAAAGATTAGAGTCACACATGCAACCTTAAGAAATAGGTTACAATATGTGCAAAATGTATGTTGTCGCTTTGTATATGGAATGAGGAAATATGACCATGTGTCACAGAAAATTAATGAACTGAGGTGGTTGAGAATAGCGAATAACTTTAAGCTACAATTTGTTGTTTTCTTAATAAAGCTTATAAAGTCTTCAGTTCCTATTTATCTTAGAGAAAAACTTATATCTCAGAACCTCATACACAACCGAGTTGTTCGCGGTCTCAATCTACTCACAATGCCTCACCACCAGACAGCTCTATTTCAGCGCTCTTTCACATATATGCTTTTTTTTTATTTTATTTTTGATTTTCAAATATTTATTCACAATAATGCATACAATAAAGTATTCTTGCACGTCCAATAAAAAGAAATAGTAAAATCATAAAATCTTAGTAATAGTGACATGATACAAAGATATAGTAAATATTGAATATGACCTAACTGACAAGACTACAGATTACTATAGTTACAAACAAATTACATATATACAGTCTAGTACCTAAGAGACAGAATACAACATCACAAATATCAAAAATAGGAGAGTCTTCTCACAATGCTCTACATGTGTATAATATTTTCAAAATATTCATCCTCTTTATAGAAGGCATTCCTCTTAAGAAAGGCCTTTACTCTAAACTCATACGTCTTTAGGTCAAGTGATCTAACTTCTTCCAGAAAGGCATTAAAGAATCTTATTCCATAATGATTTGACCCATCCCTGGCTTGTGTTGTTCTACTATGATTAATAGATAACTTGATTTCTACCCCTAGTATTATAGGAGTGAAAATCTAGATTTTGGGTATATTCATTCAGATGCTTCTTTACATGAGTGAGACAGATGTATATATACAATGATGGCAATGTTAGTACCCCTAATTTCAAATTCAAATTCAAACATGCTTTATTATCGAAAGATCCCAACAAATCTTATTGACAAAGCAAAAAAAAAAGAAATAAAAAGAAGTAAATATTTGGTTAAGACTGAGTCAAAAAAATAAAAGATACACAAATATAAAATCTAAAATCCTATAAAATATCTGTATGTATATATAAGCATTCGAAAAATAATAGAAGCATTCACAATAACATAGCAATACTGAATACTTAGCCTAACAAGACTCCACATTACAAGGTAATACAATATTAACTCAATGATGATGATCACTAAAATATTCCTCAATATTATAATATGCTTTGCTAACTAAAAGTTTTTTACATGTACTTTGAAATTTCTTTAAATCTTGTAAGTTTCGCAAATTTAACGGTAAGTGGTTATAAATTTTCTTTGCATCATAAATAAATGATCTTTTTATTTGATTATTACTGGGTATTGGTAAGGGAATATTTTGTGATTGTCGAGTAAGATGTTCTCCTTGCACAGCCAGATGTCTATACTTTCTAAAAGCCAAGCATACACTTTCCAGAATAAACAGACAAGGTAGTGTCATAATTCCACTTCTCAAAAAGACAGGCCTGCACGAATCCCTCAACCCCACATTGTATATGATTCGGATCGCTTTTTTTTTGTAATATAAAGACAGACTGAAATAGGTAACCACTGCAACTACCCCAAAAAGGCAGACCATATCTAAGGTTACTTTCAATCAAGGCAAAATAGGCCATTCTCACTGCACTCCGATCCAAATCCCCGGATACAGCTCGCAAGGCAAAACAACCAGAAGACAATCTTCTTGACAAGGCAGTAATGAGATTTTCAAAATTAAGTCTATTGTCCATCATAATACCTAAAAATTTTAAACTATCTGGACTGTTCAATTTATTACTGTCAAGAACAACATCTGTAAGATTACATCGAAAAGTAAGAATATTAGTTTTTGTTATATTAAATGTAAGTAAGTTGCAATCAAACCAAACCTTCACCCTTTCCAAATCATTGTTAATATTATTTTGTAAAGCTTCACAATTGTAATGATGCCACAATAGACTTGTATCGTCAGCAAAGAGTGTTAGATGGCCACCGGTCTCCACCGAACAGATATCGTTGACATACAAAAGGAACAATAACGGTCCCAGAACCGACCCCTGCGGAACACCACAGTTTATAGTCCTGTTATCCGAATCACGACCCGCAAAGGAAACTCTCTGGACCTTATTAGAAAGAAATGACCCGAACCAATTCAATGATACATCCCTGAAACCATATATTTCAAGCTTCCGAAGCAGTATTTCGTGACTAACAGAGTCAAAAGCTTTGGTCAAGTCACAAAACACTGCTCCAGAAACCTCTCCCCGATTTAGACTAATATAAAGTTGTTCCAGAAAGGAAAATATTGCGTCACTAGTACCCCTTTCTTCCCGAAAACCGAACTGATTGGGGTTTAGTATATTATGCTTTCGTACAAAACCGAGAATTCTACATTTAACCAGCCTTTCGATGATCTTAGAGAGAGTAGAAAGGAGAGAAATGGGTCTATAGTTTGTGGGACATGAGGTATCCCCTCCCTTGTGCAATGGAACAACTATAGCCCTCTTCAGTACATCTGGAAAGTGACCATTCAAAAAAGAATCATTCACCACATCAACCAAAGAATCCAAAGCAGAATCGCTCAGTTCCTGAAATATCCTCACAGACAGACCGTCCCACCCAGAAGCTTTCTTATTTTTTATTTGAGAAGAAATGGATCGTAATTCAATCTTGTCTGTTGGAAACAAGAAGAACGTCTCGTGGATGCTGACTGGCACAATTTTAGAAGAAAGACTTGCACCAACAGAACAAAATAAAACATTTAGTGCATTTGGTGTAATAACACTAGAGTCTGATATATGAGATTTTCCACGACTCTGTCTGATATCATTGATAATAGACCAGGTTTCTTTACATACATTTTTTGCACCAGACAACCTTGAAGCATAATACATCCTTTTTGCCAGTCTTATAACTTTTTTATAAACAGACCGGTATAAGTTAAAATAAGACAAGAACAGGACACTCCCATAATAAAACTTTCGAAGGTAATGTAAGCACCGCATATTCCTTGAAGATGTCTGTATGCCCTTAGTTATCCAACATTTCTTTGTTTTTTTTTTAAGTTTCACCATGGGAAAAGCCATGTTGAAGACTACAGTCAACATCTCATGAAAATCCTCAACGGGTGAGCTCACATCTAGTTGTGGGCCAAGTAACTTGTTCACATAGATCTCTAAACTTGGAAAAAAATTTGCTACTAAATATGCGACCTTTTTTTTCCTTGGCTGATGAGCGAGAGGCCTGAAGTAAGGGAAACTTTGAAAATACCGCCTCATGATCGGACAGAGAAGCATTGAGAACAATACACGAAACACCCCTAAAGTTGGAACACATATAGTCCAAGGTTGTAGCACTATGAGCTGTAATTCTCGTTGGTTGGTCAACATGCATGGTAAGATTAAAACTTATCAATATATTTTGCATAAAGGAATGAGCAGCGAAATCTATATTAAAGTCTCCCGACAGAATAAGTGAGCAATGCGGGGGAAACTGACTTAATAAAAATTCCAAATTTTCCAAGAACACTGCCTGACTTGCTGAACGTGATCGATAAATACAAACAACATACACATGACACTTATTAGAATAAACTATAGAAAACTCAAAGGCTTTTTCAACAAGAAGGGCCTGAGACGGAATGTAAGGGTCTGCGCTTTTGCCTCGTTCACACACAGCTCATTTGCGAGGAACCAATCACAAACACAATCCTGTAGGTTCATTACCAACTCTCTCAATGCGGCCAGGCTATCTGCAGAGCTAACAGCAGCAGTATCATCGGCAAAAAGGATTATTATGTCAGTAGAGGGAGATGCCATATTATGTCATTAATAAATAGCAAAAAAAGAACCGGCACTAGGACAGATCCTTGTGGCACTCCATAGGTGACTGGAGCCATAGAAGAGGGTTTTCCTATTGTATGACACATACTGCTGTCTATCAGCAAGATAAGACTCTACAAGGTTCAAACTGCCATCAGCAAAACCACAGTGTTTCAACTTCTGAAGCAAAAGGTCATGTGACACAGAGTCAAATGCCTTAGTGAGGTCAAAAAAGAGAGCCTGTGCATACTTTTTACTTTCAAAACATTCCTGAACAAACGAGGCCAAGTGACTGATAGCTGCAGTAGTTGATTTATTAGTGCGAAACCCAAATTGCCTGGGATTAAAGAGATTGTGTGTCTAAAAGTAGCTACAGATCTGCCCCTTTAGAACTGACTCAAAGATTCGGCCAAACAAAGGAAGAATGGAAATTGGTCTATAGTTGGAAGTATTCTCAATATCACCATTCTTATAGACAGGGACCACTCTTGCAATTTTAAGTGAATTTGGAAAAGAGTTCGAGGCTATGCAGTAGTTAATCAGTTTTGTTAGGGGGTAGATAATTATTTCTTTAATGCTCTTAATAATTTTAGTTGTTATTTTATCATGGTTCCTGCTTGTACTGTTTTTAACACTACTAATTACTTCCCTCATTTCAATAAAAGTTACTTCCCTGAATGTGAAGGGATCACCCAAATTAGGAACCATATCCAGGTAGTTAAGGGGATCAATATTGCTATTAGGCAAGGAATTTATGATGTCTAGTGCAACATTTGAAAAGTAATTATTGAATGATTCAGCATTAATGTTCTTGGCTATGGGGATCCTGGTTGTTGGATTATTATTTCTTATAATTTCCCAAATAGCTTTACCCTTATTAGTAGCATTATTAATTTGTGTATCATTTGCTAGTTTTTTGCTGTTTTCTAATTTGGCTGTATCCATTTACAATTCATTGCCCCTCGATGTTAAAGTGTGCACCAGCATAAGCTCAGTTAGAAAAAAGTGTAAAGTGTTACTACTTCATGAACAGGCAATTGGTTGAAAAGTAGAACTATAGTGTAACTTGTTTTTGATTTTTGTGCTTTTCTTTTTAATAATAATTCATGATGTGCAATTTCTGCCCAAGATAAAATGTAAGCATACTATGTGTGGGTATGGTTAGATGTAAGAGTAACCATTGGTTAAATCTCGCCTACCCAACGCATGGTGTGTGTATGGTGGTAAACTAGTACCTGTACACATACCAAATGAACAAATAAAGACGATATTTATTTATTTATTTATTTAACATCCTAAAACACGCCAGTTCTCAAACATAGATTGACTAGTTTCGTCAGAGGATTTAATTTTTGACTGATCTTAGAAGTCTTATGTTAAGGCCATATATGTCCCGACTATGTTTGTTGTTTAGTTGATCCAAAATATCCCTTGTATTATTAAAACTTGCCTCCTTAAACGAGAAGGCAGATTTAGGTTTGGTGACATTATTTAAGTATGTTAAGGGATCTGTATCTGAATTCTGAATTTTGCAAACTATATGATCAGTTAATTAGAAAAAAAGTTATTAAAATGATTAGGACTAGGCACAGAGTTCCTCTGAATGTCTTGGGTCGTATGGCGGTGTTTATTTATTATTTGCCACATGGTTTTATTAGGGTTGGTAGAAGTAAGAATTAAGTTGTCATTTGCCCTGATGATTTTGGCCTCATTTATAGATTGCCTATATTTTTTTTGATGGTTTTTATACAGATTTTCTATATCTGGAATATTGTATTGTGTTTTGAGCGCATAAAATATTGAGTTGTTCCCGCATTGCCCTAAGACTATTATTAAACCATGGAATATTACAGGATTGGTCAGATCTCACAATATAAGATTTTTCTGGGAAAGAATCTAAATATGCATTTTCTAATATGTTTAAAAATTAAATAATTTTTTTATTAACATCAGTGTTTTCGTGGATAAAATCCCAGGATGTACTAGATATTTTATTAAAAAAACAAGAAGAGACCCCTTTGTGTTACTGGTCTACATAGCTTATGGGACTCAACATAACCATCTCTGGCGCACTCAACCACACATTTCAACACTTGACCCATATGGTCTAATATATTCAACTCTACAACATTTGCAGAACTCACAGTCACACTAGGACTTACAAATAGATTATCTAGACATGCTTCCATTCTTGTGGCCTGGAAAATGGTCTGTCTTAAACCAAAGCAATATTTATTTACCTCATTGTTTTTATTCTAAAAGAAGACAATTCGTTATCTTTGTGCTGCAAAAGTTTATGACTCCTGCCGTGGTTTATTTCGCCAGTGTGGGATATTAACCCTTTGCTCGTTATTCATCCTAGAGACGGTAACTTTATTTTTTTTTTAAAATATAGGACTGAACTTAACCAGATTGGCCCATATCCAACCATTACCTCCTACAACTGCCAAGAATCTAGCCAATTTTGCATTTTTAGCGGAAAAATAAATTTCAGATCTTCCAAATTTTCTATTATGGTCTTGATAAATGAATTACCTCTTTAAGGCTTGAGCAAGAACTTGTGATCATAAATGCAACTGCAGATGATGCTAAAGCATTGCTGTTATTTACTGATGTTCCTACAGTGTTTCCTTATAATCCAAATAGAGGTCAATATGAATTTCTTCAAAAAGTAATATAACATTTTTATCTTTATCGCTCAAATATTGAAAAATGTTACGATCATAGGTTAAAAAAAATGCCTTACATCAATATGGGGATCTGTTAAAAATCTGTTACAAATAGATTTTACTGTGTTAGGATGAGGTAAAATAATAGGAGCATGATTACGCAAATATTTATAGGAATGAGGGCTTATAGTAAACAAAATTGAACATAATCAATAGTGCTCGGTGAATACCGATATCTCTCTTTTGAGGTACTCAACAAAGTTAGCTGTTCTGAAATAAATTTTAGATTTTGTGTAAGTTCATCGGAGCCTTTTAGATTTAAAAGAATATCTGTTACAATTTTTTTTTTGTTTTCTCGTCTTGGTTAGAATCAGGTTGATGTGAATTCATCTCGCTCTCGTTATTGGAAGTTTCACTAATAATGGGGAGGTCATTATTAAGCGGAATTGATATCATATTATCAATTGCATCGATTAAACATTATAATTCATCTGAACTGCCGGTTATAAATGGGGATTTTAAATTTATTATTGAAACAGAAATAGACTAGCTATATAAAAATGTTTCTAATTTTAAATGATTATTTATTACAATCGTTAATATAGGACCAGGAGTATACTCAAGCTTTAATAAAGTTATTTACAATAAAATTTTAAAATTTGAAAATAGTTTTAAAAACTGAAAATTTTTAAAACATGTAGCCCCTCTATGGATATTAAACTCCTCTTTACTTTGCTGTATTGCTTGCAACAGTTGTAATTCCTCAAGTTCCTTATTTTTTCGTTTTTACTTTTACGAACACATTTTTTGAAAAGTAATTGGGGCAGTTTGGAAAAATAGTTGGTATGGCATTTTCCTTTAATCGAGGATATTTTAAATGTACTGTAATGATTTTACCTGACTTAGGATCCTGTTGCGAATTAATCCAAATTATATTACCTGCAGAAAAATGTAACTGACACACTTTAGTGTTTTTATTGGGCACTAAATTGTCATGCGGGATAGCTTGATGTCACTTCTTTTGCAACTCATCACTTTTTGGAAAGCTAAAAACATGAACTTTAGGTCCTTTCGGATAGTTTCCACGGCAGCCTGGTGCACAGCATCTGGACGGCATGTTAAATTTAAACACACTAAAGTACTAAGATTATAAATAAATTCACCGAAAATCAATCGAACATCGAAGAACAATTAAGAATCCGAAAGAACGCTGCTAACTGACAGTGAGTGTTGCCAGATTTTAAAGAATCGTTTCGTCATCCTCGAACTTCTAGCGACAGCCCAAATATTAAATCGTTTGCGTTGGTGGTTGCGCAATGGTAAAAATTTGTTGCGAAGACGGCGAGATGGAAATTGGAATTCCAGTCGCCCAGCGTGGCAATCAACATTAAATACGGAAGTAGGCGCGATAAACTAATCAATACTTTTACTGGGCTCCTCTGAATGCTTTTCTTATGGCAAAAAAGTAATGACCACTTAGGATGACGTCACGCCTAATTTTAATATTAGCTAGTTGGCCTAGTTGTAGGAGGTAATGATCTAACCCGACGTTCTTTTTCATTCAAACTCCCTATACCACATTATCAATTTGTCTCTTATTATGAGGGCAGAAAGCCTTTTAACCATCTGCCCACATCGGTTAAGATGATTAATTGCCTAAGAAAAATCAGGAAAACAGTAGAGAGGGATTTGGCACCTGGGGCATATTATATCTTGGAAGAATTTTATAAGACTGTTTTTGACTGAAATATTATGTATATGTCTTTTGGATGTTTTAGGTTTAATAGTTTTTGCCCTTTTATATGTATAATATGATTGTTTGGCTCTTAATGTGATATTTTGACTTTTATTTTTCTTGGATAGTATTTAGTGTTAAGTACTTAGGTATTCCATGTATAATTATGACATTTTTATGGTTTGTGCTGAATTAGTTGTAACCCTTTTTAAAATCTTTTAAATGTATGTATATTTTAATGATTTTTTTGGGGTGGGAAAGTTAACGTATGTTGAGAACCTACAGGCAAAATGTGCTGAATTGGGGAAAAAAATGGAAATCCAGGAATCGTTGATTGAAACAATTACAACTGAGAAAAAAGAAATGGAAGATTCTCTCCGCGGTGAGATTGAGAGGCTCAACCATGAAATTAAATCCAAGGACAGATTTATGCAGCGAGAGATACGAAAATCAGAGAGTTTTAGAGATGATGCCGTTGACCTTGAACAAAGGCTTGAGAATAAGATAAAACATCAAAATGCATCTATTCTCGCTCTTCACAAGCAGGTTGCAGAATATCAACAAAGTAAGAACTCCCATAATGAGGAATTGAAAAAGGAAAGGGTCAGATGTTTTGAAGCAATTAAAGAACTGCAAAACTTGTCTGAATTAAACAGGAAGATGGTAGTATCAATCCGAACACTGGAAGCAGATAAAGAATGGTTTAGCAGTGAGGCATGCAGACTAAGAAGTGAATTTAATGGGGCTCAGATGGCAAATGTAGAATTTTCTCGGACAGCGCCAATGCCCAGACTGGCGGGACGGGATGGGTTCGGAAAGATGTTTAGCCAAATCGGGAAAGTCTTAATACTTTGTGATCAACAGCGTAGAAATATTGATAAACTTATTCGTAGGAAACTTAGGAGCGCCAAAATACAAACCATAATGTCCTCAGAGTCATTGAGCATATACGAAGGATGATTTTGTGCTGGTGATAGCCGGGTCGAAGGACTTTAAAAACAATTTAACACCAAGAATAGATTTAATAGGCAGTAAATTGAAGTTGTGCTCGAATACAGATGTTCTATTGGTTTCTGTGCCATTTGGTAGGTTTAATGAAAGGACTGAGAATGTTATCTATAAGTTTAAATTTTGCGTTAAGAGGTTCTGTTTCTTTCTTGAATGGTGTGTGTTTGGTAAATACCAATATAAATAATTCTTTAGTGAATAAGAAAGCCACAGTTAATATATTCGATGTTATTTTGGGTATAGTGAATGACTATAACTTAGGTCGCATGAGCTTAGATGTACCGCAGAGTGATAGTACCGGTTTGGCTGCCGATGTGGTCACTCCAACCAATAGTTGTTTTACATCTGCAACTCGTACCATTGTAAATGATGACAGTTGCTTTTTTCGAGAATAAAAGCCCAGCAAATGCGGCTGATACATTTTTTAATAATTTGCTGGCAATTGAAGAAGAAATTGATATTGTCATACTCACTGAGACGTGGTTGTCTGATAGTGTTTTAGATGGAGGATTGTTTCGGGATAGCTTTACTGTTTTCAGGCAGGATAGAAACATAACTGCTTCCGGCAGGAGTGGGGGTGTTCTCTTGGCCGTAGGAGGTGCCTATCTCTCTGCTCATGTTGACGTTCGGTTTGATGGTGCTGATGTTGAGGTTCTTTGAATAAGGGTAGCGTTTGATAATAATCTACTAATTACATCTACTATTATGGTAGTGTATATTGTACCAGATTGTAATGTGTAAGCGTTTGAGGACTTTTTTAATTGGTTGGAAAGCTTGAATTTTCTTCAGGGTAACAGCTTCATGATAGTGGGGGGCCTCAATGTGTCCAAGTTGTCTTCTTATTACATGGTTGGTGTTTCAGATTCGCACGTTGAGCGGTTGCAATTGTTTGTTGATTTTTACGATGTGAAACAACATAACACAATTTTATATGGTCATGGTAATCTTCTTGATCTAGTGATCAGTACATTTGATTACATTGTCACTCGATCGCATGATCCCTTGGCCCTGGAGGATAACCACCACCCTACACTTCATGTTGGTGTCAACTACGGTGTGACTGGTAAACAGAAATAACTTAAGCTGGATAATTCCTTCAGGTATAATTTTAGAAGGGTTGACTTTCAACTGTTTCTGGGTATCGATTGGGTGGATCTGTTGGGATGTACTGATGTGAATTTGGCGGTTGCGATAATTATGAACTTTTTGATGTTACTGTTCCTAAGTGTAAGCCTCAACAAAGTATCCCCCATGGTTCAATAACCAAATAATAATAAGAAGTTAAGGAATAGACTTAAAAAGGGTTTCTCAGTCCGAATCTATAATCAGTTTCAGGGTGTCAGGAAAAAGATTAAAACTAACATTAGGCAAGCATATAGCTTGTACTTGGTCGGCATGCAGAGGGGCATTGTTTCCGATTCTGGATTTTCTGGCAGTTTATCAATGGCAAAAGAGATTCATTCCTGATAAGATGTCCTTGGGAGATGACAAGTTTTCCGGTGCCCGTGGAGCTGCCAATGCCGGGCGGCGCCTTGGCAGACCACTTTGCTAGTGTCTATGATGTGGATGCAGGGATTAGTGATCGGAATGTGTCTGGACGAGTTTGGTCATTGAACATGAATCTGAGTAGCATTACAGAGGATGACATGCTTGAAATATTTAAAACGCTTAAAGTGAGGTGGTCAATCGGTTTGAATGGGGTTCCTCTGTACGATGTTAAGGGATGTTTGAAGGCTTTCTTGACCCCTTTACTGTATATCTTCAATTTATGCATTGACACTTGTGCTTTCCCGGACAAATGGAAGAAGGTTAGGGTTTGTCCAGTCTTCAAGAAGGGGGATAAACAGAATATTCAAAATTACAGGCCAATAAGCATATTATCAGCTCCGGCTAAGGTCTTTGAATCTCTTATATATATAGGCAGATGTATGGCTCTGTATCGGATAAACTCTCGATTCATCAACACGGGTTCTTAAAGAAGAAATCAACTACTAGCAACTTGATTAATGTTACCCAGTACATTTCTGATGTTTTGGGTCGTCGAGGTCAGGTTGACGTTGTATACACTGACTTTACGGAAGCGATCGACACAGTTTCTCCAATTTTGCTGAGGAGACTTGGCAGTGAGTTTGACTTTAGTGATTCTGTTGTGAAAATTTTTGAGTCGTATTTGAATAACTGGACACAATAATACGTGAGCATAAGGGGCCACTACTTGGAACCGTTCATTGCAACTTCGAGCATTCCACAGGGATCAAACCTTGGACCTCTTCTAGCATTTTTCATGCTTACTCTTTGGAGACGATTTGAAGGTTTACTTGAACATTTCCAGTCGGGAGAACGCCTTGTTGCTTCAAAAGATATTACTGACTACATGAAGAACAGTTTGGAGATAACGGATGTTAAGTGCTTTGTATTGGATAAGAATGAAGATGTGTCCTCTTTTAAGATAGGAGTGAAAGAAAGCGTTGTAAAAGGGCTGTTAGATCCAAATTTGTGGCCAAAGGGAACTGCTGTTAAAGAATTTCTTCCTAGAAAGCAACCTAAGAGGTAAAATTTTCGTCAGACCAATCAGATTCCAGAGAGTTAACTGTATATTACCAGAATGTCTGTGGTTTAAAAACCAAATTAAAAAAAAATTCTGTGCAGTGATATCTGTGTAATTACTATAACTGAAACTGGGTTGGACTAATATTAATGACTTTGAACTATTTCCCAGTGATTACGTAGTGTACCGTACCGATCGTGATTGCATCAACAGTTCTAAGAAGGCCAGGGGCGAAGTGCTCACCGCGGTACGACGTGAGTTTAAGTCTAGAGTAGTTGCAATAAATAACCCTGGAGTGAAAGCGGTCTGGTTGGCTGTGCTGGTGGGTAAGTCATTTTGTTGCATTGATACAGTATACATTCCTCCTGGCATGGACGCATCTGTTTATAGTGCCCATATTGAATTTGTAGGGAAGGCTCGTGATCATTTTAATGGCATTGTAGTTGTAGGAGACTATAACCTGCCAAAGTTGGAGTGGTGCGTATCTAAGCATTATACTGGGTTACTTCTTGGCAATATTGGTGGTGATTCTGAATCAATAGTGTGTGATAATATGGCATATTACGGTCTTGCGCAGAATAATGATGTCAGGAATGTGAACGGTAGAATTGTGGATCTTTGTTTTTCGGATTTGGAAGTTCAGTCAGTTGGTGGAATTTTAGGATTAGTTGTACCAGATGTTCATCATCCTCCACTAGAAATATGTATTTCCACAGATTTTAGTGAGGACTTAAAGCCTGAAGGTAGTTGGTCTTAGGATTTCAGGAATGCAGATTATTACAGATTAAATCAATATTTTTTTACTTTTGACTGGCACTCTCTTAATTGGTGAGGTGGAAGTTTTAGTTGAGAGGTTTTATTGTATTCTTATTCTATTTATTCCAAACAACAAACCAATAGAATGACAAATACCGACCTCAGGTCTGTAATGAACCAGTACGAAACAACGTTCATGCATTGGAATGCACCAAATGCAAATCTTGGACCCACAAACAAATGTACGGGCCTAGAAAGTGAGGAGTACCTGAAAACGGCATCGGCAATTAAGAAAAGAACTTTAAAATGGATTTGTGCCAAGTGTACTATAGGGCAGTGGTAGTAGTAGTACGCCAGGAAAACCGGAATTAAACAACATGAGTGTTACTCCTGAAGATATTATGAAAAAACTAAATAAAATGGAAATAGAAATCCACAAGATTTTAAATATGTATGAAGCTCAACTAAAAATAAATGCAGAACTTAGAGAAGAGGTAAATGCATTAAAACTTCAGGTAACAGAGTTGCAAAAGGAGGGTGGTCGCACTGACAGCGCCGGTTGCTCTGCGGATACTATTAAAGAAATTCAGGACAGAGATGCAAAAAAGACAAATATCATAATCTTCGTCTGTCCAGAAAACCAGGAGGCAGAAGAAAATGGGAAAGATAAAGAAAAGGCAAGCAATATAATAAAAGATGCCTGTTCTGAGATTGACATCTCAAAAATTAAAGTCTATAGGATAGGACAAAGGCAAGATGGCAAGAAACGACCAATCAGGGTATGTCTAAAACATGAAAAAGATTCAAAAAATGTTTTTTTTTATAAAGCCAAGGAACTGACAAAAACTCCCATATATAAAAACATAGCAATAGGGTTTGATAAAACAAAACAACAAATTCAGGAATACAAATCACTAAAGGCGGAAATGGAGAGAAGAATTCAAAACAGAGAAGGACATTTAAAAATAAAATATTTCAAAAATGTACCAATGATAATCAAGGTTGGAAAAAAACTAATATCTACTGTGACAAGGGTGCTATTAGAAGAATCTATTTATAACGAAAATGAAGAAACCCAAGCCCGCAACACAAATTATGACAGAAACGAAGAAATCGTTGTTATGCATGAAAACATACAATGTATTAGAGGGAGATTCTAGACATTGAAATAAGCTTAGCAAATATGGACAAAAAAACCCACTTTCCTATGCGTCACAGAGCACTGGTTACAAGAAATGTAGGCGGAATTTATAAAAATTGAAGGCTGCGAAATAAGATCATGCTACTCGAGAAAAACAATGGCACATGGTGGCTCCTGTATATAAGCAGCGGAATGGGTAAAGACTGAAAAGATGGAAATCATAGAAAAAATGAGTATTCAAGGGCAGATTGAGTGTTTGGGTGTAAATAAAAACATTAAACCTTAATAAAAAAAATTCATTTTACGTATATATAGGACAAATCTTGGAGATTTTAATACTTTTATTGATAAATGGAGGAGATATTGTGTCTTGTTGGTGAGAGGTATGAAATGTATAATAAAATTGTAGTAGGTGATTTTAATTGTAATTTGATGGAAAACACAAATAATACTGGTAGGTTTTTAAATACTATGACTAGTCATAATATGCAACAGTTAATGTAAAAAAACAAGCACTCTTTTAGACAATATTTTTGTAGATTTTCAGGACTTTGGGAAGAGCTCCGTGGCTGACCTGGCACTGTCAGATCATTTTGCACAGTTCTTGAGTATAAATAACAACATCATGATAAAACGATTCAAACAGGTGGTAAAACGTATTTTTGCAAAGAACAAAAGGGCACAATAGATGAATGAGGTGAGAAATGTTGACTGGAGCATAATTGAGCAGAGTGCGGAGATAAATTCAGCCTATCAACTCCTTACTTCCACATTAACTAGCTTACTTAAGGAAATATTTCAAAAAAAGGATGTAAAACTAACCAAAAATAATAAAAGTTGGATAACAGACGGCATTAAAACATCTTGTAAAACAAAAAATTTCTTACGTAGGTAAATGTTAAAGGGAAATTGAGAGGGATGTTTATGAAAAATACAATAAAACCTTAAACCCTGTCAAGTAAAGCAAAACAGATATCAGATCAAAATATTATAAAAAATTCGGAAAATAAATCCAAAGCCACTTGGTCGCTGATAAATAAAATAACAATAAAAACTCCATCTTAAAAAACATTAAACCGGAAGGCCACTCGACATCTACCAAGGATATGTTAAATATGGTCAATAAATACTTTCTTGAAGCATGCCCTAATTTAAAACTGCAAAATAATATTGATTATTCTAAAATTACAACCTGTGATAGGGAGTTCCCTTTTAATTTAACAAATGAAAATGAAGTAATTAAAATCATAAATGAACTTTCAAATAAAAAAATCCTGTGGTGAGGACGGGTTTCCAGTATTCTTGTTAAAAGATATTGCAGAGTTAATATCTAAACCATTAGCATATATAATAAACCTAGCCTTCTGTACGGGTGTCTATCCAGACATGCTCAAATCAGCGAATATTAAAGCAGTCTATAAGAAAGGGGATGCTAGCAAACCTGAAAATTATAGACCTGTATCATTATTATCAAATATAAACAAAATCTTTGAGATGATGATGTATGATGATAGGCTTATTATGTTTCTGGAGGGGAATGAGATTTTGGTAGACTGTCAAAATGGCTTTCGAAGGGGAAAGAGCACAGTGAGAGCAGTATATCAAGTATTAACTTCTGTGATTGTCTCCTTGAACAAAAATAAGCAAACGTTTTTGTTGTGTCTTGACCTTTCGAGGGCCTTTGACAGTGTTGACCATGAGGTACTTGCTAGAAAGTTGGAGTTGTATGGCGTGAGGGGAGTGTCACTGTGGCTATTGAAGTCTTACCTATCAAATAGGAGACAGTGTGTTTTTGAGAGAGACGAGAGTGGTGAGATTATATAATCAGACTACGAGAAGGTGGAGAGGGGTGTACCACAGGGATCAATCCAAACGAAATTACAAATGTTATTAACAAAAATGTAGTTATGTATGCAGATGACACTGCGTTGGTTGTCAGCAGTGCCTCTTTGCATGAATGAGATGGGTGCGGCGCTTTCCGACCTTGATTCTTGGTTCTCTATAAATAACTTATCATTAAACATAAATAAGACTCAGCTAATTCAGTTTTATAGGGGAGGAACTTCAGACATAAATTTAACGTATGAGGAAACCGTGGTGCCAACAGAGGACACTGTAACTTTACTTGGTGTTACTATAGACCACAGATTAGATTGGAAAAAACATATTGAAAACCTCTCTTCAAGTATGGCTAAATACAGCTTCGCTTTAAAAATACTATCGAGAAGCCTGGGGACAAGCGCTGCACCTGTCTCATACTTTGCATACGTACAGGCCAGGATCAGCTATGGAGTTGTCTTTTGGGGAAACTCTACGGAAGTAGGATGCATTTTTATAAATCAAAAGAGATGCAACAGAAATATTTATAATTTAAAACAGGACAGTTGCAAAAACTACCTTATTACAAGTAAGATAATGACAGTTTTTTTTCTATTTATATCTATGAATGTGTTCTTTTCATAAAAAATAACCCAGATTTGTTTACAGACTCCAATATAGAACATCCATATCAAACTAGAAACAAAAATAATTTAAACATTGATCTTTCAAGGTGTACCTACTTACAAAAAATGCATTATACTCAATCAAAAAAATATGGAATAAAATTCCACTCATAATAAGAAATCTAAATAATAATATTTTCAAAGTCAAAGTCAGGTCTTTTCTCATTGGAAAGGCATACTATTCCCTTGAAGAATTCTTTAATGATAATTTGACTAACTTAAATTTTAATCATAATCCCTAAATCATTCATATGCTCCAGCAATGTAATTTTCTATCCGTAGATTGTGTTTTGGTGTAAATAAAACAATACTGTGATATCAATGTTTATAAATGTTTATTATTGTATGTAAAAATTATAAGTTTTTTTGTAGCATAATTGTACAGTTATATATTTTTAAATAATGTACTGACATGTCCCATATACGTTTGTATCTCAAAGGAACTGATAAAGACTATATCTATATATCTATCTATTCTAGATACCAGCTGCAGAACCATCGAGACTGTCTTCATCATCG
>MU190024.1:5262-17098 GCA_016904865.1 Pissodes strobi
AATAATAATAATAATAATAATAATAATAATAATAATAATAATAATAAGCTAAAATAAAACCTAATAAAGATAACAATTAAAGAATGAAAACGAGCAACAAACGACAACTAGGCTTTCTTAATATCATATTTACCCGAATTCTAGACAAATGTGTTTTGTAAACTGCTATTTTGTATAATTTATATGTCAACTTTATTTTTTTCAAATGGAACAGCTCAGCTAAACTGGTCAAAAAATTAACTTAGGCACCCTACTTTTTATCAAAAGTTCAACAGCCTACCTGTAACTTTTTATTTTCCTTTTGATTTTCGAAAGCTTTCTTCTCCTGAATATGAAATTTTATTTCCTTTAAGAGACTGGATAGGTTATTTCTGCGAGGTTACTCTGTCTATCTTATATGGTGAATAATAAACTAGTCACCAATATGACAAAAATCAAACATACTCCAAATCTTCGAAAGAGACGTTTGATTTTTTTGGCTACTAAGATATAATATTTGTACCATATTTTCGGCAAATGTTCGCATTTTTTTCTACGTTGATTATTAAAAGACTTACAGGGCTTAAAAAAATAAATGCTGTTGAACTTTTGATAAGAAGCAGGATGTCTTAGTTCATTTGTTGACCGGTTTATTTTAATATTCTTGAGTTCTCCTTAAAATGATATTCACATTTCATTAACATAGTACGGTAGTAAATACGATATAAGGCTTAAAAAGAGAATAGTTCAGCAGGAAGTAAAGGTCTGGATGGGGGTAATTAACAATACAATTTTGAGACCGTCCTATTTTTTCAATAAACGATAATGACGGAGATTGTTTGAATTTTTTCGTTAATTGCTTCTTTTACAGTTATACTATATGGGCATGCAGTTCGGAAATATCTAAATGATAATTATTGAAATGAATGGATCGGACGTAACGGGGTCGTCGAGTGAACTTCTAAATCATCGGACCTTATCCCATTTGATTAGCGGCAGAATCTGGATTATCTTAAATATCGAATTTACCTGATAACGAGGAAGATATTGTCAGAAACATTACAAGATACCATAGAAGTAATTATGAGCAACCTGTTACTTTAGGTGGAGCTACTAATTCTACTCTCGAAAATGTAAAATAATCAAATAAATTCAAATCTGTACCTCAATTTGTTCAATTGTATCTTCTGAAATACTTGAATCGAACGGAGTTTTTCTGTAAACAGTAAAGAATTTTAATGGTCCCAATGATTATTCCATAAAATTATGTCAACAAATATTCCAAATGAAGTGAACGTTATTGACGTCTGTATAGAGTGGCACATTTAGCCTGATTTTCATTTCCACCAGCAACGTTTCGATTGAGTCAAGTTTATTTTTGTATCCCGCTTTGTATGAAGGGGATATTAAAACTCGGGCAACCTCGCACGAAGACTTGCACAAACAAACTCTTCTTATTTGCACCACGTATTTCTTTGGGAAGTTTCCAGAAGTACACTGGGAGCATCTAAAGACGCTATCGTTGTTGTTCTAGGCCGTTGTGTATTTTTCCGAGATCCCGAGAACAACTTTCATAAGCTGGCAATGTTTATAAGTTTAAGATGGAACGTTGAAGTCGAGACTTGATTGGGTAATTTTATATCTCGCAGGAATTCTGTAATAAAATGGATAAGCTGGAGAATAATCCGCAAGTTTGAAGCTATTTTCGGATTTCATGGGAGGTTTGAAACTTGTAAAATAAACTGCTGCAGTCTCAAATGGTATATGCTGCAAATGTTTAAATTAAAGTTCGATTTGGAATATTTTTTAAACCTGTCCTGCGGTTTTGCAAAAGTCATTACAGAATCATCAGAAAGGAAATTTTTGTATGATATGTTCATTGATATCCTGAAAATTTCATTCGTTCAATAAGTTTACAAAAAATCGATCTTTATCACGTTAAGATAAACCTTTGGACAAATTGCAAAAAAAAAACGTTTTAGTGGTTTTTAATATATTTAATATGAGTAGCCATATGCGAAACCTGCCATATGCTTCATAACAGAAATTTGGATTGTAAAGAAAAACGTATAACCAAATTAAAATATGACCTAGAAAATGTTTTGAATATTGAAAAAATTGAAAATAACTATTATATATCATATAAATAGTTGCTTATAATCCTTTAAATAACTGAATTAAGATATTTAGGTTTGTTTTTATTATAATATAGAATATTGTGCAAATGTATTATGTACCTATACAGGGTGTTACGAATTCGACACACGAGCATTGGGATCTCGGAAACTATAAGAGATACAGGGACTGTTAAATTGGGGCAATGTTGCTCAATTTTGGGCTTATTAGTATGCCGTATGGAAAGTAAAAAAATTTCGAATCCTTTCGGAGAAATTCGGAAAAAAGAAAAATGAGCAATTTTGTTTTTAAATTTTTTACGCCTTTATTTTTATTTTTTTAAGGCAACTTTTTATGCTTTACAAACTGACATTAATAGTTTTTCAATTTGAGGTTCATTTCTTAGATATCGCTGTCAAGTCAATATTTTTAAATACGGACCTGGATTTTTTCCACAGATGATTTTTAAACCTTCCTAGCCCTAAAATGTATTGACAATAGTAGTTTCTCATAATAATAAGATTCATTGACCTAAATTAATTTTTAATTAAAAAAATTTAGGCCGGCCCTGGCAAAGAATAACCGTTCATATTAATTAAAAACACTTTTTCTACGGGAGTGTGAAAAGTAAGACTTTTCACACTCATTTTATTCTGAGAAATTCCACTTTAACGCACTAGTGCGAAAAGTGTTACACTTTTCGTACGAGTGTGAAAAATTGCAATAAAAAGTGAATATTGGTTAAGTTTCACACGCACGTAGAAAATAGTATATTAAGATACTAGTTTTAAAAGACCATATTTTTTCGCACGAGCACGAAATTAGGAAACGACCCGCTTGCGGGGAGTTTCCTAACGTGCGAGTGCGCTAAATGTCTTTTAAAACGTGTATTTTATACTATTTTTTCTATTTTGCACGTTTTTTAATGAAAAACATTAATTTATTCAAGTCGCGATCAAAAGTTAGACGGCCATCTTGTCACTTTTGACGTCTGTACTATTAGGAATCCCATTCAAAACGGTGTCGAAATTTTTGCTAGTGAGCCTTGACATTGAACAATTTTGTTAATATCATAGCAACCAGTCAACAAAAATAGTGTCGAAAAGAGCTTCTTTTCGACACTACTTTGCGTATCGAAAAGACTTCTTTATGATACCAAAAGAGAAAAAATACTGTATGACATGCACTTTCATACCCGTCCCTTAAACATGCACTTTTCACACTTGTATCCTAACTAGCTATTATTTTCATTAAAACAATAATTTATAAATAAATTAACAACATAATAATTATAATTTATTAATTAACGACTAGTTTTCTAAATGTTCGGATAAACCACCGTTTTCTTGTATGTACAGTATTGCATAGATCAATTTTTTCCAATTTTTGCTATAGCTCTTTCAATGATCTTCTTTTTACCCTATGCAATTCTTCAAGAGTATTAACTTCATATTTATAAACAAATTTTTTAATGTCCCCTATAAAAAAATCCAGCGGTGAAATATCTGGCGACCTCGGTGGCCATTCAATTGCCCCACCATTTTCGATCCACTTATCAGGAAAGCGATCGTTTAAAATCAATTTTACAGCTCTCGTGTTATGCGGCGGCGTCCCATCTTGCTGGAAATCTAGCCAAAGGAATTTAATCCAAATATTCTTGGAAATTCGTAATTAGGAATGGTAAATACTTTTCCCCATTTAGGTTTTCATTAAACACGAAAGGGCCAACAAGAGAACTTTTATTCATGCCCACCCAAACATTTAACTAGTCAATTCACGGCACAGTTCTCAAAACTTCATTGAGGTTGTTATTACTTAAAAGTAAAATCAACTTCAAAAAAATAACTCAAAAATAGTGTTGATGTTAATATTCTTGAAGAATTGTAATGACATGCAATTTTTAGGATAAGATCAATTGAAAGGGCTATAGCTAAAATCAGAAAAAGAATCGATCTGTGCATAGGTAAGTACCTACGAAAAAACCGAAATATTTTCGAACATTTATGGAAAACTATGGATTTAATAATAAACTAAAATTATTATTATTATTTATGAATGTTTTAATGAAAATAAAGTGTTTTTAATTAATACGAAGGGGGATTCCGTGTCAGGACCGGAATTAAATATTTAGAAAATAGTTAAAAATGCATTTTAGCCAAGGAATCTTATTGTTATAAGAAACTAATATTGTCATTGCATTTTGGGGGTAGGAGGGTTTTAAAATATGTGAAAAAAAATCCAGGTACGCATTTAAAAAAATTGACTTGATAGTGATATCTAAAAAACGAAACGTCAAATTGAAAAACTATTAAAACTATGCCATCGGTTTGTTTATAAATTCAAAAATAAAGACGTAAAAAATTTAATACAAAATAGGCCATTTTCGGTTTCTTCCGAATATCTCCGAAAGTATTCGGAATTTTTAACTTGCTATGCGGCATATTAATGAGCCCAAAACTGAGCAACTTTGCCCCCATTTAACCGCCCCGATATCTCTTATAGATTCCGAGATCCCAATGCTAGTATGCCGAATTTGTTACACCCTGTATAGCAGGTTTCGCAAGTCATCAAGCTAACATCCTAACATAAGAAATTATTAACTTTTTAGGCAAATTCGACTCCGTCGTTTTCTGGAAGCTCTGTCACTCAAAATATCACTATTAGTATCATCATTCGCTGATGGGTCAATGTTATTTCTATCCTTCAAAACATCCTTAAAATATTAAAGTTTTTTATTTTCACTTCAAGTTTCACCAAAGTGAAGAATACGAAGTTTAATTAACCTCTCTCAATTTAGCTTGTTTTATTTACTTCAATGCCTTTTTCAATAATTTCAATGTAGCCGTTATTTCGAAAATGTTTGCCTTTTACCCATACTTTTGGCACACGTCCATTGGCGACCTCCTTCAACTAATGCTGTCTTATTGGTATGGCTTCGCGTAATGGTGATTTCTTACTTTTCTGAAATTGAAAATGCCATTGTCCTGGCTGTTTAAGAATATCATCTGTTTATACTTTCCAATTTTTAACGGAGAATTCTTCGACCAAATGTTATGGCTGTTGTATATTCTTTAATAATATTGATATAATCTTCCGGAGCTTCAATAATACTCTTCTTTTAAATGCTCTTCCTAATTTACCAATAACTCTATCCGGGGGTATAAAAGAATGTCCGACAATTGAGAAAACAATGATTGTTTTTACATTATTAGGGGCTTCAAAAAGCAGCCAGTTAGATGACATGCCTAACATTCCGATATGTTTATTTTCGCCTCCACAGCCATCGAAACATAACTTTTCTAATGATACCTCTTCTAATTTAACGCTGCACAGTCAGTAATAGCTAAATAATTATATTGTCTTATTTCTGTTACCATGCATGATGACAAACCCTGACAAATTGTGAAGTTATAGAGATAGAGTTGCCGCGAGTAGTAAGCAGCTTGATCGGAGACTTTTGGGAGCACAACATTTGGAGAGTCATAGCTAAATATCAAGGAGTTAGCTGCGTCTAAGTGAAGTTGTTTATAAAAAGCATCTGTTCGAGTTTTATGTACCTGTAATGAATTTTAAGATCTTCATTTTTTTTCTTTATCCTTCTCTAAAAAATTTTATTTTCAATGCAACATCAATGCAATCAATGCATTTGTCCAAATAAGGACTATCAGGGACCACATGTCTGTCGTTTAAAAGTAAGTTCATTAAACAACAGCTGTCAGCCATCGGTAATAGGTATGGTATGCGATAACAGATAACTTAAGCTATTTAAAGGTACAGTTACGCGCATTAAAAGTGGGACATCGGATTTTTCCCATTGTAAAACGAGCGATTGCGCACCAGCACATACCTGCGGCAATGACGAGGTTTGTCAAATTTGTCAGGAAAGCAATATGCCGCAGTTATCCGTTGTCGGAAAAACTAGAATAATTACTTTGTTTGAAGAGGGTTTGCCAGTAAGAAGTGTGGCTGCGAGAGTTGGGAAAGCGAAAAGTACGGTGCATAATATTTTGTGAAATGGTGTGCGACACAGAGCGTCGAAAGTGGGGCTTCCAGGACGACAACTGAGGAACAGGACAATAATTTAATTGGTTACCTCGATGAACATTCTTTCCGAAGCGCTTCTGATGCAAGAAACGATACAGGGTTTCCAGCTTCTGCCAGTACAGCGCATAGAAGAGTTAAACGTCTCTCTAATTTAAGAAATCGTTCTGCAGCCAAGAAACCTTTTCTCACTAATGGTAACAAAGAGCAAAGAATTGGTTGGTGTTTGGAGTACATTTTTGGCAAAAAGTCGTTTTTTCTGATGAAAAAACCCTTCAATCATTTTATATTGCCGGTTTAAGGGTGTACAGGCCGCCGAGGTCTAGATATGAAGAAATGTACACTCAAAAAGTTGAAAAGTCCGCAAGATTTTCTGTCAATGTTTGGGGTTGCATGGGAGCTGGTTGGGCAGGGCTGTGCATAAGAGTAGACGGCAGGTTCAACACTGAACAATATTTGAACATCTTAGAGAATGTCATGCTTGCGTATCCGAATAGGTTCGTGTTCCAGCAGGATAACTGCCCCATCCACACTGCTCGCCGAGTAACAGAATGGATTGAAGCAAATCGGGTTGACTTGTTACCTTGGCCAAATAGGAGTCCTGGTGCTAATCCGATCGAGAATGTTTGGGGACTGATGGTAAACAAAATGTCAAATTTTAAACCCGAAAACAGGGAGAAATTATGGACAAAAATCGTGGAAGTTTGGAACAGCATAATGACTGAGGCTTATACTCAAAACTTAGTGGCTTCCATGTCTATGCCCAGAAGAATCCATGCGATTCTCGAAAAAAATTGTTCTACTATAAAATATTAATAGTATCATTACACGGAATGTGCATTATCTATTTAGCGATTACGTTTTTTTAAAATAAATAATTGTTAAAACAAAGTTCAAATTTATGTTATTCAATAGGGACTTTTGTTGATCTTATATTTCACGTTCACGATATTATTGCTTAGGGTTGTGGCCACTAAACTCGCTGGAACACTATCACTATTTGTAGAAAAATAATAGTTAAAATAATTTTGTGAAAAAGCGATGACAAAGGTGACAAAGTCATAAAACATAACCTAATGAATATACGTCATATGGACATGCCCTATTAGCAGGTAAAAGTCTGATTTACCAAAAATTGCGAAAAATGACAAGATCTGTCGTGGGGTTGTCCCAGTTTCAATGCGCACGACTGTACACGTTAAGTAAGCAAAACGGCAAGATCAGTAAACGAAAAAGAGAAAATAACAATAATATAAATGATATAGACAGCAAACGACCTACAGTCGTTTAACGGTAATTCATTAATACCAATTATATTTAACGATAATACATACGATAAAGAAAGCAAACGACCTACAGTCGTTTAACGGTAATTTATTAATCGAAATGTTATATAACGTTAATATATACGATAAGGAAAGTAAACGACCTACAGTCGTTTGATGATAATTCGTTAATCAAAATAAAATATAACGATAATATCGATTGGGAGGTAATAAGAAACAAAGCAGATTTTACTTGTATCTAATAGATTTGCAGACGATGGCGTTTCCTGAGAAAGCACGTCTCCACCATATGATAGTATCACCTTGACGAAAGTACTCGATACGGCAAAATGACACTACGAACTGGCAAGGTCGGCATAAAAAAGCCGCTGACGAACGTCCCCTCACGGAAAGTCTCCGGAAGGTTCCGAATTAAATTATAAATAATTTTCACTTTTCAATATAGACACACTAACTCGTTACAATTTTTTTTTCATAGGAAGGGTAACCACACTAGTTGTTAAACATCTTTATCGGTATATGGATATGACCGATAATTTCAGAAACTACACCGATTAATTCCACTACAAAAGCAGACCTAATGGTCAAAAATAACAAAAAAAATTTCACATATCTTAAACTGGTTAACTTCTTACCCCCAACCAGGAGTGAACGCTCCTAGAAAAGCAATTGCCAAGAGGGCCCCCTAACGGATTTTCGAGCGACTCGTAATACTGGAAGTAAGGTGGCGAGAAGTAAGGTAACGACAATATCGATAACACAAATCGACCAGTAAAAGGGAAAATCGCACTACTGGATTTTGTAACATTTGCAACGCTACACTGGTTGTGTTACATATAGCTGTGGTGGCGGACAACAAAAAAATATCTCATCCCTTGAAGAAAATATATTAATTTAAAGTGTTGAAACAAATCGGGTACATAATACATTTAGACGTTAAGCGAGAGCAGTGGTTTGCAACAGAAGGATACGGAAAACGTTTAATGACAATAATAATTTAAGGTCACTTCATTGCATTACTAATTTACCAACTTTTCATCCTTTATTAAGTGAAGCTTACATAATGTCTATATTTTCAGGGCAAGACGA
This sequence comes from Pissodes strobi, assembly GCA_016904865.1. Classification (NCBI taxonomy): domain Eukaryota; kingdom Metazoa; phylum Arthropoda; class Insecta; order Coleoptera; family Curculionidae; genus Pissodes; species Pissodes strobi. Next base: position 13,773 of record MU190024.1, read on the forward strand.
CGCGACGCGACGCCGCGCCCGCTAAATGTGTTCGATTCCTTCCTCTGGAATAATTTCGAGAGCACCAGCACTGGACTGTTGAAAACTTGAGAAATTGTTTTTTTTTAACGAAACCAGGTTAAATTTATTTACTAGAGGGAACTAAACTCGAGATATCGAGAGGAGAACGTGGATCTTGGGGCGCAGGAGTGATGTGGATACGAAAAACCGAACTTTTCTTGACATTTCAAATCACAGATACCGAGAGGTAGAAAGATAACATTATATCACCCATACCCACATAGTGGTGCCATTTGCCTTCTTCGTTTGGCTAAAATGGTCATATAATTTTTAAAAGTTGATTTTTAACAAGAAACGTTACATTAACGTTGTAGCTTAAGTTCCAAATTAATTGGCGGACCATTTCATACATCTTTCTCAAACGACACTTCTTCGAAATATTCTAAAGGGATGATCATGAAATGAAGATTTTTCAAGAAGAAGTGGGATACACAGAAGATGCAGAAATACCCACAGATATATTTTTGAAACTATTTCCAGAAAAGTGGTTAGAAATTATTGCATTTTTATTTCCCACTCACCGGTTTCACGACGGGACCATCCTTAGGCAGATTTTACAAAAAGCATAAATTTAGAAGAACTATCAAAAAAACTATCATTCCAAGAGCCGCTTTGTCCCCAGATATCAACATTATTCTTCAAAAGGAAGAAAAGTTGGTCTCAACGGGTTAGATCATCATTTTAAGTTGTCAATCTTAATAAATATAATAAAATGCCGCAAACACCGCAAATTACTTCAAGGCAAACATTGGTGGCTTTAGTGAACGACGAAAGAAGTATACGATATGCTTCTAATACGGTGGGAGTAGCTGAAGGCACATGGAGAAGAACATTTCGTAAATACGAACAAACATGAAGTGTGAATAGTAGGTAGTACAAGAAAAATATCCCGCATAAATGATCGCTTTAATAGACTACACATTTTACGAAATCATGATAGTACAGTTGTAAAAGTTAAATGAGAGCTTCACCAAATTCGCAGTTTGTGCAAACCTATGACCACTGGGATAACCAGGTGCAGACGAATGTGCTATCCGCAGATTAACCCCGATATTGCCTAAATATGATAAATGAACGAAAAAGAGACGGCAAGAGATTTACCTTAACTAAATTGCGATCAAATAGCGCCAAGGCTTTAATAGTGGATCCGTTATGGAGTGAGGTGGTATATCTATAGAAAACCGTAGAAGACTGCATGCTTTTCTAGTAAAGCAATCTTTAGCTTTGAAAATGTATACAAAGAATATTTTTTGGTTACACGTAATACCTTTTTCCTAGTTGTTTGGTAATAATTTAATTTTTATGCAAGATAACGCAGTACACATTTTTCTAAATAACTCATATACCACTACACTTGATTGACCTTGTAGAAGTCCTGATATGAACCCTATTGAACATCTATGTGATGAATTGGGAAGAACTGTTCGAGCTTGGACTTGACTATGACCAGGAAAATTGCCTTCAGCCGAAAATTTTCAGGCAACTTGAAGTAGCTTTAGGGAGTTTAGGTGAGTTCTGTGATAGTTTTTGTTCTTTTAAAATAAAATAATTAACTGATTTATTTTTTTCGGCTCTTCTTAAACAGTTTTTGGGTTGTGCATGGTCATTTAAAAATGTCTAGTCTTAGTCATCAACTTATCGATAGTCGGAAAAATTTTATAATATATTTGCTGTCGACGTTCCAACTTAGTCAAGTATATTTGTGTATCCCAAACTTGTATGGTGTTTATTATAAAACTCATCGGCGGCAACCTCGCACGAAAACTTGTACAAGCAAAACTTTCTTCTTATTTGCACCGCATTGTTGTTCTACTAGACCGTTGTGTGTTTTTCCGAGATGATCCCGGCAACAACTTTCATAAGCTGGAAATGTTTACGAGTTTAAGGTGGAACGTGAGGTCGAGACTTTATATCTTGCAGGGATTTCGTAATAAAACGAATATTCTGGAGAGGAAATCTTCGAGTTTGAAGGTGTTTTTGGATGTCATTTTGGGCTTAAAAGTTCTAAAATAGTTTCTAAGAACAGCAACGGCTTGGTTAGGAAAGTTTCAAATATTCTTTTTTTGGACAATATATACATTATTCTAGACGTATATCATTCGAAGTTCTTTGCGCTTTTACTCCAGCTATTTAAAGGACATAACTTTATATGAATTAAATAAAAGAAGTTATGTTTAAGACTAGACAAAGAGTACTTGTAAAGATAATTTTTTTTAATTGGAAATTAACTTCTCTTATGGAAACCGAATTTTTCGTATCTAGATCTATAGATTCGGTAATGCTAATTTATGGCTACACGACTAACATAGCCACAATAATAGTTCTATATGCAGATAGGGGATCCATTGTTTCGTAATTTATATGTATTATTTTTAATAAGCAGCAATACAAAGTTCGACATTTAAAATTCTTGATCTTCGGTTGCAGCTTCTTGTGGCATGCATTTAATTTTCCGCAGTTCTCAGTCATTACTTTATGTTGCGAAGCCATGCAATTTTTTTCCTCCCTATTACTCTCCTGCCATCTATCATTCCTTCTGTTATCAGTTATAGGAATCAGTATTTGTTATTTCGTATAATGTGTCCCAGGTAGGCTGTTTCTTGTTGTTTGATTATATTAAGATGTTCTCGGTCCATTCCTATCAATCTCAGCACCTTTTAATTTATTTTTTTGGGTGTCCATTGTACTGGTATGTTATTCTATATATTGTGAACCACTAAAATGCATAAACTTCTAAGTAATTATCACCCTATTCTAACTTGGAAATATTATATAAACATTAAAGACAAATTATAAACAACGCACGCGATTATAAACCTTAAACGTGTAACCATAAGCACATTTTATTATATAAATACTCAAGCAAACCCAACAGTTCGGCAAACTTTGTTCCTCACCTAAACCTGCTTTCACATAGGTGCGTAAGTCCTAGCCTGCTTATTTCCAACTTTCCATACTGTATAAATAGTACCGCCCAAATGTAGAACTTTGCGAGCCTCACTCTGAGGTCATGATCAAAGTCTCTGCACTTAAATAGTCGAATCGAATAAATTTTATTGAAAAATTTAACATGGTATGTGCTTACTGACTAACTTTTATATATATATATATGTGGCAAGATGTTCTCGTTACGCGAGTTTTTATCGCACTTACACTGCGCGCATTGCACTCACGTACTAAACATCTGCGCCTTACGGGCTGATGTCGGCCCTTCTAGAGTATAGTCAAACAGCAGTCAAGAAGTAAGATACAATTACATGGGTTTA